>BJBW01006654.1:89814-139207 GCA_004320125.1 Scolopax mira
GATGATCTCTACGGTCCCTTCCAACTCTAAAAATTCAATGAAATTCAATAAATGCCAAGGTGTCTGGCTACAGCTTTAAAATAACATTACTACTGTTGTGTCCTGCCCATATGACTTTGAAACCTGCAAAACAGAAATAAGTATAAGAGCCAAGATATCAAATTGTGGGTGGGTAAGTAAAAAACTTAAATAAATAGTGACAAATAAGAGGGCAAAAGAAAGAGCAAGCAATTCTGAGGTAGTCCCCTAATTATGTTTGGTAAACAGTAGAGATGATACAAAAAAGAAAATCACCCCAAATCCCTAAATGAAGACACCAGAAAAACAGCATCTGAAAATAAAATCATGAGATAACGGACTGATACAGAATCATAGAATCATAGAATTGTTTAAGTTAGAAGGAACCTTTAAGATCATCAAGTCCAACAGACAAACTAACACTGCCACAAAACCAGCACCATATGCAGCTGTCTTTTAAATACCTCCAGGGATGGTGATTCCCCCACATCCCTGGGCAGCCTGTTCCAAAGTTTGGTAATCCTTTCAGTGAAGAACTTTTTTCCAATATCCATCCTGAACCTCCTTGGCACAGCGTGAGGCCATTTCATCTTATCCCATCACTTGTTACTTGGGAGAAGTGACCAACCCCCACCTCTCTACAGCCTCCTTTCAGGAGGTTCATTCTCCCCTCAGCTTCCTTTTCTCCAGGATGAACAACTACAGTTTTCTCAGATGTTCCTCATAAGAGTTGTGCTCCTGAACCTTCACCAGCTTCGTGGTCCTTCTCTTTGAAGGGACCTCAGGAAGACACCAAATCCCACCTCCTGCTCAAAGCAGGGCTTGCTTTGATGCTCTGGGTTGCATAGAGCCTTGTCTTATCAGATTTTGAATATCTCCAAGGATGGGCATTCCATAATTCAGGGGAAGCAACCAAGTCCAACAGACCCATGCCCTAGTTGGTTCCTCGATCGTTTGAAGAAGAAAGTTTTCATCAATGCATTCCAAGAACTTCCTGGAATTCTTCTGTTCTGCTGTGTTGTCCTTCCAACAGATATCAGGGTGGTTGACATCCCCCATGAGGACCAGAGGGTGTGAGCTGCCCCTATCTGTTTGTAGAGGGCCGCAACCTCACTGTCACTTTGATCTGGTGGTCTGTAGCAGACTCCTGTAACATCACCTGGACCCATGCTCCCCTTAATCCTGACCCATAAACTCTCTGTCATGTCTTCATCCATCCCCAGATTGAGCTCCACACACTCCACTAGTCCTTGACATAGAGGGCAACATCCCCTCCCCTTATGCCCATCCTGTCCTTCCTGAAGAGTCTGTACTAAGGGCCCATATGGAATATTTGACTCTTAATTTGTGATGGTCCAAGGACACTCTTTATTTAGAAGAGCTGGTCTTTTTCTCTTCTTTTTTAATTTATTTTCTTCTTTTCTGATGGAAATTTTTGTGTCCCTAAAGCAGTATATCTGTTTGATTTGTACGAGTGATATAAAGTATCTTAAAAGTTGGTTTACAACACTCCCTTAACTCAAGAGGTACAAAGTAGAGAATAAAATAGCTGATTCAATTTTTAGATGGTTTTCTTTCTCAAAGAAAATTTAACATCTGCTAGCCTGTGGATTAAGTAATATAAACCAGCTGCTTTTTTTTATTAAAGTGATTTTTTTTATTCTTGAAATTATGTGCAGAAAACATAATAGCAGAAAACAAAGAAAACTAACAGGATTGCAGTACTTGTCTCCAATAATCATGTTTTCTTAATACTATAGCAAATAGGCAATGAGCAAATGCAGATCTAAATCATTTCTATTTTGCTAAACAAAATATTGATTTTGATAAGTCCTATAGAAATTAACTATTATAGTCATGAACAACCTTTGAATTTTTAATATTTGCCAGTACAAAGAAAAGGGCCATTAACGCACCTGGGGGAAAAAGAGAAAGTTGTTTTCTGTGAAATTGTCATTCCCAATGTTTAAAACCAATGATATCTAATAAGTTAAGTTATAAGTTACCATAGCAGTAGGCAGAGAAATTTTCTACATCTATTAATTTTCATAGTAGCATCATCGTCCATTGCATTATTCCCCCATCTCTTTTTGTCTAATATTGCCAACTGTTAAAAAGAAAAAAAAAAAAATACAAACACAAAAAATCTCCCAACCAAACAAAAACCCAGAAGCCCAACCAGTACTGGATATATTTAAGTCTTGGTTTTGTTGCTGTGAATAGCTATTCAGCAACCAGTGGCTTCTGCTGCCAAACCATTACTGGGGTATAGTGGATGCAGAAATTGCCTCGCATACAGCTGTGTGTGTACCTCCTGCTACTAGAAAAATCCTGATGAATAATTCAGAAATCAAGTCCTGCTGACCTCACATGTAACAGAAGTGTAGTCAAACTCACTAAAACAGGAAAAACAATTTTTGTCATTCTTTTCATTTGTCTCAACAATTAATTCTGAATGATAATCTGAACTATACTGTTCCTGTCTTGCTACTTACTTTTTAACTTAGCTGTATCTTACACTGAAAAGAGGCTTGAAAACCACCAGCAATAACAAGAAACTGCAGCCATACTTTGTCTCCTCAGTAATGATAGAAACCACATTACAATTTAATTGCATTGTTATCAAATGTATGTGCACGTCCCCAGTGCACAACCAATACCACACCCCCCTACCATGGTCACTGGCAACAGACTGGCAGTTTCAACCACAAACTGCTTGTTAATTGAAACTTTCCACAAGTTTCAGTTCTTCAGGTTCGGATTTTATTTTTTTTTAATAGAATTATTTGACATGTACCCAGTTCTGTTGAGCAGTGTCCTTGGATGGAAGGTGGAATCACTCAAAGACACATCCATTCTGGGCAATGAATCTATATTTGCTCAGTGCCCTATTAATTGTTTATCTTTTCTAACAGAAAACTGACATATTAGTCCAGTTTATACTGGATAATAGCGTGTCCCCCTTGAGTCACTTTGCAGATTATGCTCATCCTCTCTTAGACATTTTGGTAGAAGACAAAGCAGGCTGGTGGTTAAAGTAATAATAATTTTAAGAAGAACTCCCTATCTTCATTAGCAGACAAGTAGAGGAGCCAGGCAAGAATGTAGAGTCTTGATTTAGAAGCATAGAAAGATGTTTCTGCATTAAGGACATTGCGAATTGAGTGGACAACTTGGAGTGGAGGAAGGATTGAAAGCTGTTGGAGAAAGCCATGGAGGATAGAGAGGATGCTGACCTGGAGGCTGGAGCTGAGGGACATGAGTGGCTCTGAAGGAGAGGAATGGAGAATGGCACAGTGAAAAAGTCTCATAAAAAAGAATAAGCTGATAAGTGTGAGAGGAAAGTGGTATGAGTCCAGAGCTCAGTTTGAATGCTGGAAAAAGGAAAGAGTGGTGAGGAACAAATAACTCCCTTCCAAGTGCTTGGAACCATGATATGACTCAGTTTTACCCTCTGAAAGGCAGAATGGAAAAAGGCAAAAGAGAGGACCTTTATTCATCTTTGCCACCAAAACCTAGCCTTCCTCCACCAAAACTTTCAACAGCATATCACCTCCCCAGAGGTATTTCTCTATTAAAAAACATCAGCAAAACCAAACAAAAAAAAAACCCCACAGTTCAACATGAAGAAGAGGCTTAGTAAATCCAGAGGCACTGTATTACTTCCTCTGCTTATTCTGGTTACCAGTCACTACCAGGATGCAGCAAACTTCCCAGCACATATAACCAACCCTGTTTAGGTCCAGCCTCCCTCTGGGCAGGAGAGGAGAGACATATCCAGAGCTCTGAATATCAGCTACAGTGCCAGGACATAGGGAAAGTCAGGAAACAGGCATTGCCAAGCTCTCTGAAACAGAGATTGGGTTCGATCATTTCTAGTCTTCAATTAATTTTCCCTTGGCCTCTGCTGCAGTTCTTTAAAATCTAGTCCATTGCTACATCATTACTAAAATCAGTAAATGCTCAGTGAGAAATAGATTGGTAATAGACTCAGCAGAAACCTGTAATTTTTCAAAGTCATGTAAATGGCCTAGGAGGGCAGGGCTGATTGATTTTCGGTGGGACCTCTGCGCCCTGACAAATATCACATTAAAGCCTTAAAAGCTGCATTATTTGTTTTCCAACTTCCTGTTGGAGTCTTCATGAGCAGTGTCATGCCCAGATTATACTGTGAAAACTATGGTCGTCCTTCTGTCATATGTCATTATCTAAGCCCTGTAAAAAAGTTGATCTCAGTTCTACGAAAGTACATGTCCCTCATACACTCACAGGAATCTTCTATGTTTTCTGCAAAACCCTGGATTTAAGGATGAAGAAGTATAAGCCTGTATATATTACTGCATGTAGGAATGTTAGGGATGAATATATGCTTTCAAGTATGCATGCCGGATAACATGCATTTTGTTTCAAACAGAAGAGTTCTTGGAGTCTGTTACATTGCAAAAGGCAGGCAGGATATGATGTGGCATCCTTCTGTCATGTTTTGGTTTATGGACTGGGTAGAAGTTTTCAAATAAAAGCCTTCCAGTTTGCTTCGTTTGGTTCTTAACTGAAACTGAGTGGCCTTGTTTTGGTAAAACCTTGTATTGGTTTTATGCTATTGAGTTACAAATAGAGTGGAAGAGGCAGAAGTGGATGCTGCTGTAGATGCCATGAGCTGAGCTACAGGCTGGTGGGAAACTCCCTCTGACTGGATAGCTTTGTCAAACCCAGTGCCTAGATTTTTGTCTTTTATATCCTTTACCGAACTTCATTCAATTTTTTAAAAAAAAAAATTTATTTGCTATATTATTTTTATTCTCCTTTGAGATCATTGTGTATAACATAATGACAAAATCAATATTCATCACAATGCTTTTTTATGTTTAGTTGCTGCATTCAGGGATCACCTGTAGCCTAAATGTATGTTGCTCAAATTAAAATACTAAAACTATTGAAAGACTAATCAATGAAAGTAGCTTGGTTTCAAGAAGTGCAGTTGACACCTTCAGTGGAACCAATTCTTGTCCTTGCCACAGTCTCTGCAGACATTGCAAACTTAACGATGTTTAATCCTGTATATGCCATTCTAATCTCATCCCCGGCGGTATAGCCTGTAAGGTGTTTCAAATCAATGAACTATAGAAACATAAAACCAGAGCAAATGACATTAGAAATAGACACTTCTTAAATAAAGGTTTTCTATACCCCTTTTAGCTATGGGGTTTTTTTTTCTGTTCTTCTGTTTTATTAATACCATAAACAAACTTCATCGATTAATTTATTGCAATTTTTTTCCATTTTTCTCCCTGGGTAACATAGTGGAATGCAGCCTTCCTCCTGGCTATGCTGATTCAACCACTCATGTTTTTATTTTTATTCTGATGCTGAGAGGGATTTGATAACCTGAGGGTATGTGGGAGGCCATGTCTGCAGAGAATACTATCTCTTTGTAGAAAAAACTAAAGAGGTGGAGAATAGCAAAGTATCTCAGTACCTTTTTTTCAGGTCTGAACCAGAACAGCAAACTTTAAAATAATTAGTGTTTGGGAGCACTTGTTCTGACTTTAAGTTAATTATGTTTAGCTTAATTATGTTTATCAATTAGACAACATAAAATGTATGGTTAGTCTTGTTAGCAAGGGAGAAGCAGTAAATTATTCGGTCCTTCTGGAGAAAAGTTGACAAAGAATTATTGCTTATAATACTAAATTATAATTTCAGGGAAAGGTTACTTGAGGTGAGACTCAGTGAAAGTGTTTGTATGTCATCAAACCATTATCTGCACCAAGCCTCTGTGTTTAAGCACCCATCCGCAGCCTGACCTGCTCTCCATCGACATTATTATCCCAGAACTCATTTTCCTGCCTTGTTCATAAACCTGGCAGGTGGTTCTAACTACCTGAAGATTCCCCACTCACCCCCAGCATCTTACTTGTCTTCTTAGTCCTTCTACATGCCCAGGACTCTTGCCAGTAGAATTTTATCACAAAAAAAAATGCATTGATTTTGATTGGTTTGCTGTTGTGGAGAAGTTTTTGTAAGTTCCAGTCCTCATCTATTAGTCCATGATGCCCTTGCTTCCTATGGCTTATTTGAACAGTTTGCATTTCTGCTTGAAACTTCAGAAAAAAAATTTGCATATTCTAATTTTATTTCAAAGCAGCTAGGAGTTGCCTAATGACTTCCTGTAAGGTTTAGTATATGTGGTGTATGAGGTAACATTCTAAAACGTGGATCATCATTACCAAGAGGATAGTGTTTGTGTTGGTTAAGTTTGCACGTAATACTTGCTGGCATCTTTAGAGAGTTAATTGATTTTAATGTATTTTGGTAAAGGACTGTTCTCATTTGATTAGGGGCAGATGATTAGGGGGTCAGGAATATCTCTCATAAGAAGAGAGGCTGAAGAACTTGTGTCTTTTTAGTCTGGAGAAGAGAAGACTGAGGGGACATCTGGTCAATGCCTATGAATACTTAAAGGGTGGGTGTCAGGAGAACGGGGCTGGTCTTTTTTCAGTGGTGCCCAGTGACAGGACAAGAGGAAATGGGCACAAACTTGAATGTAAGAAGTTCCACCTAAACATGAGGAGGAACTTCTTTACTTTGAGGATGGCAGAGCACTGGAAGAGGCTGCCCAGAGAGGTGGTGGAGTCTCCTTCTCTGGAGACATTCAAAACCCACCTGGAAACATTCCTGTGCAACTTGCTCTGGGTGGACCTGCTTTGACAGGGGGTTGGTCTAGATGATCTCCAGAGGTCACTTTCAACCCCATATCATTCCGTGATTTGGTTAAAGTTATTTTTTAATTGATAAGGTAAATGTTATAAAGGAAGCTCTTTTGTCCTCATATGTTTTTATTTAGTACTTGATTATTTCACAGCTTTTGGGTCTGCTATGAATGTGGCAAGATTTGAAGAAAAAGACTCATTGGTCTTTGGATTTTTTGCTAAATATTATTGCCATTTTTATGTTGAATTGATCCTGGCACCTGGATGGTCAAGTATTGGAATATTTCAGTTGTAGTCTAATGGATGATGATGATGATTACTGATCTTGCATGAAAAATCAGTGACCATGTTAAAGATACCAAGTTGTTCGTAACCTAGGTACAGCAGGGATTTAATAGTTCTTGTCACCTTTTTTTCCCCCTGAATATTAATTTCATTAGTATCTGTGAAATTAACAGTACTCTGGAATGAATCATATTTATTTAGATTATTCCTGTAGTTCTAATAAAGTCCTTGTCAGTAATGTACACTATAACTATGTTGCATTGTAAATACTACATAGCCTTACAACACAAGAATATAGTTAATTTTTAAGCTTGAGAGCAATAATTACTTTTAAAATATAAGAATATAATAAAATATAAGCATAATGATAGCTTTTGTAACAATGATAATGTGCCAAAAAGTAGAGCCTTGCACAAACCTAATCTAATAAATGAGAAGGAAAAAAAATTGTCTCTGTTACTAATTCTTATTGACAAGGATAAAAATAAAATGGTATTATACATGTATCCTCTAAGGGCTTCCAGTACATAGCCTGTCTCGGCCTACAGTATCACTTTTTTCCTTTAACCTATTACTAACTCATCAGGATAAGCAAAGGAATTAGAGATTTTCCCAGTACCTGTAATTATATAATTATAACAAACAGCACTGATTGCATGACTCCCTTCTGTAGCTGTCCTTGAGATGATTATCTACCTGGGTTTCTCAAGGACCAGCAGCCCCTCTGCAAATACTTAAAGCTGCGTTCTATTTTTTAATGTATGTTATCACAACCAAGATTCTTTTCTTCCCTCTAACACCCTGCTAAATTTCCTGCCTACAAACTTTTTTACTAGAATCTTTTCACAAGTTTTGATATTTTTTAGCCTTCCCCAAAGATTTCCTTGGTGACATGCAATTGTTTGGTGGGGACCTTTCACTACACAACCATCCCTCAACAGCGCACAGGGAACGAACCCCACTGATGCTCGTACAAGGATCAGTTCTCGTGAGTGTGTGCCAGAATTAACTGCATTAATCTCAGTGCACTCGCAGCTCTGAGGGAAGTCCCCACCTGAAAACTCTGTGCCTTTTCCAAGTATCACTTTGTGAAAGAAATGGTAAAATGAGAAGGTAGGTAGCTATCTGCTCCTGGCCATGCTTGTGCTGCCAAAGTTTTGTTCTTGTGGGAGGCCAGAGCTGCTCAAGTCTGCCAGCTGAATTCCTTACGTGATTAATCCTTGACTTGTTTTAGTCAAACTAAGCTGCTTTGGCTTAAGCTCTTTATACAGAGGATCTTTATTACTAAATCATTTAGCCCAAGCAAGTTTGCTTTGGTGTGAGGATTTACGCCAAGAATCAGGTTAATTAGCAATTGCAGGTAAACAATACTTAAAGCACTATACAGCCCTTCCTGTTTATTCAATCCTAGACAGCAATTTGCAACAGCTGTCAAAAAAGGCCTCCAGCAAACTCCATTTCTGATCACTGATGTCTTTCCTCCTAAAGGTTGCAACATTACAAGCACATAGCTCTGTCTCTCCACTCCCTGCCACCCCTTTTCCTCTGACTTCACCGCCCATGTTTTCCAGATTAGCCCTTCTCTCACCTTACACCTAATTAATACTATAAAAACACAAAAAGACCTGAGAGGTGAGGTCACTTGAGGGATCCTGGTGCTACCGAGCTGACCACCCTGGTGGTGAACTCAGTGGCAATGGATGTGCTAGAGGAAACAGGACCAAGTTCCCAGGAGCAAGCTCTTTGACAAAATCAGTGTTTCTGGGGAATGTTTTGATTATTTCCAAGTGGAATTTTCTAAAGAAAAAAATGCATTAGAATATTTTTTCAATCATTTCTATTTGCCCGTTGGTTGTTCATGTCTTCATCTTCAGCTGTTCTTCACTCCTCTGTTTCTGCAGCCTAAACAGGCCATATCAGGACAACTGCAGATGTTTGTCTGTCAAGGGCCAGGAAATATGTCTGGAGATGACAGATATGGTGACAACTGGAGTTCTGATCAAACAACAGTCTGTTCTCACTGCTCTCATTACTTTCATTAGAAAATGCTTTTATTCTAAGGGAGGGGGACTTTGTTCCTCCAAAATAAACTTTTCAAATAGCTCCTATAATACTGTCCAATCATCATTTGTAATTGGACTATAAATAAATTACTTAAGAACCTGTAAAAACTTTCTTAGCAAAAGTTTATATAATCACATATAAGTCATTTCACAGCACTGAAGTGAGTGAAGTTAATGAAAGAGAGACAGCAGTGTCAAGCTTAGAGTGAGGAAACATTCTCAGACATGTCAGTAATACAGTATTTCTAGAAATGTCAAATTTTCTTCCAGAAGAAATGTGTCCTTGCATCTTGATGTATTGTTGGTATAAGCCACCACTTAAAAATGCAGTGATAGCTGCACAACAATTTGAATGCAAGTTCTCTTCCTTATTTCTAAAAGGATCCTCAATTTTCTTCTTTAGAAAGTCACAACCACAAGCAACAACCTAGACCAAAGAGGACTAAGTGGTGACCTTGGGGTAGATGAGCACCTAATGCTGAAATCAAATGTTCCAAGGAACATAATTTCCTGCAATGCAGCAGGTTAATGAAAAATGCAAATGATGCAGGGTATGTACAAGATGGAACACCTGACCCATTAGGATTTCCAGTGCAGGAGCTGTGCTGGACTAGATAACATAACTCTTGCATTGCTACCATGGATTAAATATCTCTCTACTTTCTTGGTTAGTGTACTTTTAGTATTTTCAATGTTTGTTCAACTTGATTATGTTTATTTTAGAAAAAATATTAAAATTCATATGCAAAAAAATAGGACTAGTCTCATTGTCTTCTCACAGACACTAATAATTTTTTTATGACTTAAAAGTAACCAAAAAAAAGAGCTAAGTGTTCTCTTCGGAAGGCCAATTCACTCACCCATGATCGCTAAACCTAATGCCTCTTACACTTTCTGTTTCATAGCCCACAGCTGGAAATACAGCAGCTTGGCCCCAACCTCACTGGAACAGAGTATGTAGGGAAGGAAGAAGAAGGAAGAAGAAACGTTCACCTGATGGCCCACTGGAGAGTAATATCCCCTAAAAATAGGGGGATATTACTCAGGAAAGATGAAAAAAACATTGAAAGAATAAACTGGAGTAATAAAGAATCAAATATGGCTCCATGAGTTTCCATGTTGTCTAGTCTTAATATTATTTAAAAGTTGCTGTGAATGTCACCTGACATCTTGGGATGATACCTCTCATTCCCACTATTAGGGCATTCTGCAAACAGTATTTTCCTAAGTTTTCAGATCCTGGAATTATCAGTCAAGGTAAAAATGCCAACACAGTCATGAGCTATAAGGTTCCCATTGCCTCATGAGGAAGAAATTAAAAAAAACAAAACAAAGCACATTTTTTTTTTTACTTCATTCCATTGAATTCAGCAGCAGAAAAAAGATATGGACTAATAGAGGGAGGCTTCAGGGTTTTGATTTTGACAGCCAAAAATTCACTTTGAATTGAAGCAAAAAAAGAGCCCTATAAGAAGTTTCACCACCCAAAAAAAAGAACTACATGAAAATAAACCTTGCAAAATATCAGTGTTCAATCTTCCCTATTACAGATAAGATCAATATCTCACCACCTTCCAGAGAGCTTTTCTTTCCTTCATAATATGGTTTCCATTTCCACCGTAGCATCAACTAGAGAGCCTTCTTCTGCCTAGTTGTTTCTTCTGGAGAAGAGAGGGCTCCAGGAAGACCTTATAACAGTCTTCCAGTACCTAAAGGGGGCTACAGGAGAGATGGGGCGGGACTCTTTGTCAGGGAATGGAGTGATAGGACAAGAGGTAATGGTTTTAAACTGAAAGAAAGGAGGTATCAGGAATAAATTCTTTATTGTGAGGGCAACGAGGCACTGGAACAGAGAAGCTGTGGATACCCCATCCCTGGAGGGGTTCAAGGCCAGGCTTTGAGCAAGCTGGTCTGGTGGGAAGTGTCCAGGCCCATTGCAGGGGGTTTGGAACTCAATGTTCTTTAAGGTGCCTTCCAACCCAAACCATTCTGATTCTATCATTCTGTTCCTCTCACAAAATCATACAGAAGAGAAGCTTATTTGCTCCACAGAAGCAAAATGAACTCAATGTGCATGTAATTTCACACAGGACAAGCTGCAGGTGCTTGTTGATAGGAATCTATTGCCCCAGCACAAGCAATTACAAAAAGGCAAAATATGAAAGGTGGTATGCATTCAATCAGCAAGTTTGCAGCCTTTAGGCTGTATTGGATTATCTTTACACAGCAGTTAATCTTTTTGATGTTACATCATTTGTGATTAATGTTGTAGGTGCTAACGAAGCGCGGCCTTCTTTACTGCTTGCAATATGACAGGCAGAGGGCTATGCTGGGTACTACTGGTGGGTTCGGAGAGGGTAAATTTGCCACCTGTTGTGCTAGTGCAGCACCCAGACGGCCTGGGTGCCCAAGGTGGGACTCTTGGCTCATCATCCCGATGGCAGACAGCACCAGCGAGAAGGGAGCTCCCAGAGGAAGAGCTCAGGAAGGAGGAGGGAAGCAGGAACAGGACAGCTTGGTATTACAGCTTCTAAAAGTTCTGATAGCCGGTGCCAGACATTTAAGGCACTGATTAAATATATGTATATAAAACCCACAGACATTGTTATGTGTCTCCAGCAGTCTCACTTCAGTTTGGGAGCTTAAGAAACATGGGTATGTCATCTAGCTGAAGCACAAAGCCCTACTTAAATATTAGTGTGATGAAACAAAATTGCAGAAAGAGCCAGACTGCAGTATTACATAATGTTTTCAGGTGTATACATAATTGTGCCTTCATTATATCTTATTAGAAGTGATTCCTGCATCTGTCAATAGGAGTCATATTTTCCCAGCCATAATCAAAGCTCTAGGTCATAAAAGCACATCAGAATGGGTAATTAGTCCCATTCAGTTTAGGGAGTGAGTTCATCCAAATGGACTAAATATTCCAAATCTGCTTAGGAAGGCAGACATTCATGACCATAGCCCTTTCTGCAACTACCTAAACAATTATTTATATTTATAGATTCAGGCCCTGAATTTGCTTTCTTAGTTGTCCTAAGTATTTGCACACTGGCACATCCACAAATTACTCACCTGATATCAAAAAAAGTGCATACAAAAACTGTATTCTTCATAATTTGAATATGCAGAGGTTTCATGATCAGGTCCTCTTCTGTATGTATCTGCACTAAAACCTTGGCTGCACACAAGAAAACAACACGCTGGAGTTTGGAAATGGAGAGAGGGAGAGCCACGTGGGATGATTTCAAAGCAAAAGTAACTGCTAATTGTTCTCTTTCTCTTCATCAGCTGTGCCATAGACCACCTGGAAACATCACTTGAAGGAACTGGTTTGACAAGGCTACATATGAAAACTCTGCTCTCCTGAAACCTCAGAAACTATGCATCTCCCAAGCCCTTTTCTTCAATGTCTATTGTCCTCTTTCAGATTTGGAAGAAATCACACCAGGAAATACTTTTATTTTCTTAGAGCCCTGTACCTGAACATGTTCTCTGTATTGCATTTGACTTCAGTAAAGCAGGTTTTGCTACTGTTTCTCCTTAATGAACTTCTAACTGGATTTTTCTCTCCTACTGTTTTTGCAGTCATATCTGTATTATTGAAAAACTGTAAATCAGCAGCTTTTTGAATAATTCAGCTTTGATACAGGAAGCTTTAAGCATTTTTAAACTTTACTGCCTATCATACACAGGTGGATCCCATCCAATCTCATAATTTGAGCCTGAATTCATACAGCAATGTTTTACATGGTTGTATTCTAACCTGCAGGACTGATTGCATCTCTGAGAGCACTGGGTATTGTAGGCACTGATTAAAGACCGAGCAGCTTCATTAGTTTCGTGGCAAATTTCTGTTTCCATTAAATATGTTGCAATTATATCAATGTTACAGGGCGGACTTGGAGACAAAACTAGAACTTGCATTGGTGAGAGCTTGTGCATACTTTGCTACAGTTGAATGATAACTTTGCAGCTAAATTCTTCTAAATGAAAATAATTTTATAAATGAAAAGGGCTAAGAAAAGAGAGTTTTGTTGGATTTGATGTAATCTTATGTTAAACCATTTATTGGTAAAATGCTTTTCTGTTCTTGAAAGATACAAAATGCTGAATAATTTTTCTCTTATTGATTGTTACTAAGTTTTAATGTTCAGATAAGCACGTGGACAAAGAAAAGATAGCACATTAGACACATATCTTATAGTGACATCAAAGATTACAAAATTAATCTTGCTCAAAAACTAAGCAATCTTCCAGCATCAAAAGTACCTTTAATTCCTAATGTTCCACAAAAATTACCTGCAGGCTTCCAGAACATCTGATAACCTCTATGTTACAAGACACTATCTTCAAAATCCTCAGTTTTCAGAGCATTTCTATATCCAGCCAGGGTAAAATGCTCTTAGCATCCTTGACTGCCTGAAGTTCTTTGTGGGAATGTCAGCAATCAGATCAGGCAAAGTGGTTAGACCTACTCACAAGTCACAGTGACCTCCAGAATGCAACTAGCAATGTGAGTGCACAGTGTCAAATGACCCACCACTACACCCAAGTCCTTTTGACCCAGACTGTATTTGTGCTTGGGATTGCCCTGAACCTGCACTCAGGACCTTGCACTTGACCTTGTTGAGTTTCATGAGTTTCGCACAGGTCCTCCTGTGTGTCCTCTTGTATTGGATGAAAGGGCAGGGACACCTCCCACTAGAGCTGGTTGCTCAAAGCCCCATCCAGCCTGGCCTTGAACCCCTCCAGGGATGGGGCGGCCACAGCTTCTCTGGGCAACCTGTTCCAGTGTCTCACCACCCTCACAGGAAAGAATTTCTTTTTGATGCTTAAATGTCTGGAAGGACCTTAAAAATCTATTAATACAGACCAACTTCACAAGAAAATATAATGAAATCCATTCTATGTGTTTGGAAGGTTGTTTAATTGCTCCGATTACTGCATGCCTAGTAATATGTGACACAGCAGGCTAGCAGTTTCAGAGGGAGATAGATATGTTCTCCTTCACAGCCTTCATTTCCTCCTAAATCTGCTGCTACTTTCATGCTTACAGTTCCCATTTCCCCTTAAATACGAGCTATAGTTCACTAAAATGATAGATTATTCCTCTCCATAAATGCTTAGCAGGTTTCAGAGGTCTTCCATTACCATGTAGTGGGGGTGGGATGGGAGGCTACTGTCACATTGCATTGCTCTTCTTCCCCTATGGCTATTTCTCCTCTTGCACTTCCCTGCTTGGTAATGGTCAAAGGGGAAAATGACACTTAATTTCTATGTCTAGACAACAAGATTTGCTTTCAAAACTGCAATTATATTTTTTGAAATTTGAATTGACTAGCTAATGAACTGGTGTAGCTATATAAATGAAAATTAAGAAGTACTTATTCAACATCATCAGAACAGATATCAAAAGCTGCCCTATTAAAACAGTAAATTCTGGTATCTGCTGTTCAATTAATTCACTGGTTTAATTTTCCTCAACACTTCTGAATCCAATCCCTACTATGCAAATATTATTTTACTTAAATGATTAAGACGCCACATTAAGCTTTAGTAGGAATGATTGCTTTAAAAGGATTATTTTTCAATCTATTCTAAAAGGTCACTTCATTGAATTTCAGGAAGCCTAACAAATTACAAGCCCTCAATGTGAGAAGTTTCATGGGTAAAATTTAAGCATATTTATGTTCTGTCACAGTTTAATGTTCCACTAAGAGTGCTGCACAGACTCACATATGGTGGAATGACTAGAATGGTTGTTTCTGGGTTGAGTGAACAAGCAATTCTCAAGGGAATTTATTAGTAGGCTGCCATATATTATTTTATTTTATTTTATCTTAGGTGTTTTGCTTTTGAAGTTAAACTGCTCACCGCAATTATACTTTAAGGTTCCTACACTGATTATTCATGGATCTTTTTTATTATTTCACTGAAACATCAAAGGAAAACTAGTTAGTTAGATTGATTTCTGCAAAAGATGAGTTTTTGCCAAGTTTTTTTTCCTTTTTCATAAGGAAAAAGTGCAATTTTTCTTTGTACTGAAGCAAAGGTATTAAAACTACACAGATAATTATATTCTAACTTAGAGGTTATTTTGTGTGTAAAGAACAGCCTTTTACAATGAATGTATAGGGAGCTAAAGACATTAAGCACATAATTCTTATTAATAGGATTTGTCCATGTTTCTCCTGGTGTACTGCAGTGAAAGTTCTCTCCTGCAGGACCCAGCTTAAAGGCATTCTGCTAAAGACAGCACTGCACCAGGTGGAAAATGCAAAATGAAGAAATTGGCTTCAGCTGGATCAAAGAGAACATGAATTTTGCTGTGCTTAATAGAGAATAGATGAAAGGGAGAAGCATTATTGCAGTACAATATTCTGTTCTCCCTAATTATTGTCATAGCATGAGAAATGCACTGTATTGTGCAACTTTTCTCTAACATTGAAAAGATCTTTTAGGTATTCTCTACATAGATCTACAATAATTGAAACACAACCAAGGACTATCAAATTCCCCGAAAGATTTTTTTCAATATTTTCTGTGAAACCCGTGACAATGAATTCTGAGCAAAAGGCAAAGAAGGTCTGTCTTGAACTTTCTAATCAGATTTTCTTTCTGAAAATTAGGGCTTATTGAACCAACTGATTGGGACAAGTTGAAACAAGGGTAACACAAAAATTGCTAACATTATAAGCCAGCTAAGACTCAAATCCATGTTGGGCACCAATGCAAGACTCAAACCTACATTGGGCATAATATCATGCTGTACAAAAGAAGCTTGGAAACAGGTGCTGGAATTACAATTTTTACCATTTTGTAAATGTTACCCAATCTAATAAGTTCCTACACTATCATATGTGTCTTAGCTAACTGAACCTCTTCAATTTCCCACTGAAGGTAGAAAAAACACTTAGCGTGAATTTCTTCTTTTGGACCAGAAAGGACATGGGTGGACCAGACTGCTCTTTCAGAAGCAGATTGCCTTTGTCCATACAGTTCTCTTTGTCACCCTGTGACATATGTGCCTGTTCCACTGCTAGTGAAGTCATAGAGAGGATTTAAGAATGCTCCTGATTTTAGCTGAGCCTGGAATATCCCACATGGGATATCCTTATTGCCCAAAATCTCAGGTACATACAGGGCATTCAGTCTTGAAGATTCTGAAAACAAAACAAAATAAAAGATCCTTTGAAAACAGTGTCAGCAGGAACAGTTTGTAGAAGTAACTGAGGTAATGGTCATCCTGCTAGAAGTATTTTGAATAGGTTTAAAACACCAGGTAGAGTGTGCTGGGAATGTTGGACTTTCTATCAGGCAGTGGTGAAGGGTTTAGGGGAATATTTTGAAGGCGTCACAAGCTGAACTAATGAGAAGGAGGACACTGTCCTGCCTTTGACCATGCAAACAAAGATTTTCACCATTGCTTGGGAAGTTAGAATAGGAAGTTAGAATAGAATTGTTCATTGAAAGGGGACAAGACACACAAACCTCTTTTATTTATTTAATTTCAGCCAGCAGACCTTAGTCAAGCTTTACAAAATAAAGGAATGTGGAGTAACCAAAGATGGAGAAAAGCAGGGTAAAGGGACAGTAGGAGATCTAAAGATCCATTCACAGCATGAAGAGTTTCTGAAATCTGCAATGCAACCAAAAAGAGGCATTGTGGTCTCTGACTTTTTTTTCCTCCCCATAAGGAGAGATTGGTAGTGGAATCTATGAGCAGGGAGACTTCACTCTGGGTAGTCGGTTATGTGGTCTGTGAAGAGCAATAAACTTTATTCTTCACTCTCCTGTCACTGCCAGCCCTTTAAGGTGAAATAAATCAGGACAAACAGTAAAAGAGATGTCAATTATGTGGTATTTTGTTATCTCAGCCACTTATTTTTCCCATGCTCTGAATCATTTAAATTTGCCTCAGTGTCTTCAGAAGAATATTTTTTGTGAGTGCCAAACTCCCCAAACTAAAAATATTTCAAGTCAAACACCATGCCAGAAAAATGGGTTTCAGCTTCCAGTATTAAAAGAGCAAAGGAGAGCTATGCTGTCCACAATTGCTCAGTGATCATCTGTTTAATGGATGCTACTTAAGCTGCTACAAGGAACCAGATAACAGACAGAGAAAGTGGAAATCATGTTTGTGAGGACAAAAAGGCTCTTCTGACCATGACTGCACACAGGTAGCTTAATAGAGACCTCATCAAGAATTCCTCATTCTGACAAGAAAGCGATTGTATTCACCACTAAACCATTTCCTGAGCTCACATCTCAAACTTGGTCTCTCTGCTATACATCCATTTTCAGAAGGAAAATTTCCGTTTTTAGGTTACTCCACCAGGATTCCCCAATAAAACATGTTATATTTCAAAACAGCTATTTTTGAAAGAAGCATTGGTGTTCATAATGAATCTGTCAGATGACTACTTCAGTAATTAAGACTTCTTATGAAGTAACTTACACTCAGAAACCAACTTCAATGACTGTATAAATTGATCATGACAAAATCATAAATTAATCCACAAATTTGTAAATGTGAGCAATCGCCAACCTGAGACAGAAAAGAGCCAATACAGACTTTGAGAGCTTTTAATAATTTTTTTATATCTAGTGTGTTATGATCTAGCTACCAACTATGGGAATTTTATTTAGAAAACATTAGGTACACTGGTTTACATAATGTAGCTCATCTGAAATGCTTTCCTAGAACTTCCTGGGGGAATTTTGCACACTGGATTTGAATATAATATTGATCTTTGTTTCTTTTTCTTAGACTATTGTCACAAATCCAGAAAAACGGTGAATGTTCATCACAGACTTTTTCCTTTCTATATGTTCTTTACTAGCTCGAACAGTTTGCAATGATTCCTCTTTGAGTTCAGTGCCATATTCAAATGAGAAAATAAAACTCGGGCATACATTTATTTTACATTCATTTTAATTCCTATTCCATGTGCTTTTCACAGCTGCTCATTTTATTGCATTGCTTTTCCAAATGAAAACTCCAGCTGCTCCAGCCTTACAAGCCATATAATACATGGTGTATAAGCCTGTTTCAGTAGACCATTCCAGAGACTCAATGGTTATTGTTTTCCTCATCTTCCACCTTTAGCCAGGAAATCTAGTGTTTAGGCTTAGGTTGCAAGCACAGCCTTTGAAAGTTCCTGTACTTTTTCACTTGGATTCCTAAGAAAATGAGGCATGTCTGTCTAGCTTGCTTTCTTTATTATCCCTAAAAACTTTTAGCCCATGGGCCAATTCTAAACAAATTCGACAGAGGCAGATGTTTCCAGCTGAGACAGTTTCCATGTGCCTAATGGAAAATGGTGTTTGGGTCGAGAAGAGAAACCTTTAGTGCACAGCATTATTTCAATCCTTTTCAGGCATCGTAGAGCCCATGTTCATGCACAGCCTTGAGACATAGTCCCTTAGAAAGTAGGAGTTATTGATCTTGATGCTGAAATACTTTTACCTATAAGAAGTGGTCCAGCTGAGCAACCCTATAACTCACTGGGTTGCCTGGCTACTGGCCATTGTTAATCAACGTGACATGGGGAGATGTGCCTGCATTCTCAGGAACCCTGCAGGTTAACATCCCCCATGAAACAATTCCATAACGCAAGTGGTCCATTTACCCTAGAGAATCTCAGCTCCAAGGTCTAGTTACGGTTTTCCTCAGGCATAGTTTTGGGACACCAAGAAATCAACACTTGCCAACAAGGGAAGTAGATCAGGCTCCGAATTCAGTAGAATAGAAGCAGTAGATTATCTGCAGAAAAAATGAATCCAGTTATATTTTCAGTTAGTATGCACACTTCTGCTTCTTGGGAAGTTAATGAAAGTCAAGTTGGTTTTGTTCTTCTGTCGATATTGACAGCAACATCTCCTGGGGTGGTGATGGGAAGTCAGTGTACCTGTCTTGCATGCAATGACCCTGCTTATTGCCACAGACCATCTCCAGCTGCATGCCAGTATTTTACTTCTCACTGCTGAGAAAACTTGTAGAGATGTTTGCCAAAGGACTCTGCCAAGTCTTTGTAGTACTACCAGTTCCTTGAATCCTCTCAGATTGTCATGACCCAGGTACATGCAGTACAGATCAAACTAGTCATACAGCTGATTAACTTCTCTTGGCTGTGGAGCCCGTGGGGAAGATTTTGAAACATCCTGGTATAAAATGCCAGCAATACAGCAGTGAGACCTGCTCTGTATCATCAACTTGAAAACAACACTACTTTTCAGCTACATGACGGCTTGATCAAGAAAATGAACTGCATAAGCAACTCTTTGGAGTGGTACTATCAAATGGCTATGCTAATGCCCCAAAGGATGAATTTCCATATCTCACTCTTTAGGCTACAGATCTCCTGAACCTACCTCAGGAGAGCAGACAGCTGCTTCACATGGAGCACAAACTTGGTGTGCTTGCAGGGACGCAAAAAGTCACAGGCAGGGAAAGTTTGGGGTTTTTCCAGCTATGCACCTTAAGAGAACATCTGAATGCTTTATAAATTTTGCTAGTAAGAAGTTGGTTGCAAACAATGAAGGAGTCCCTATCTTTCTTTGGTCTTCTTTTCTGCTTGTGTGAATCACTGTAATATAGGTAATCTCAAAGGCTCAAAAACCTTAGTGATGGTTTACTGTCAAAACCTCAGTATCCTGCCTTAGTTTTCCAATGGAGTCTGCTGTTTTATCCCAACACAAAGAACAGGATGAAGGAAAAGGAAAGCTGCCTCTGTGGTTTTGGGGTTTTTTTAAACTAGTCTTATTTATCTTTATGACAGCAAAAGATGCTATCTGAGAGTGTAGAAACCAGGACAATTAAACTGTGTTGCTCCTTGTCCTCCTTTTTCTCTTTTAGCTTTGCCTTTTCTGTACAATACTACAGACTTCATCTTCAGCCTTTCCTTTTACTGAATACCACCATACACTTCAACTTCAGCTATTTTCTATTTAGTTTTACAAATACAGAATGTTGTAGTTACTGCATTGTTCAGAAGCATCTCTACCATGGAATGGTTGTTCTGTTCAAAAAATGATGCACATAATTAAATAAACACTGTTCTGTTTTCAATTAGTGAAAATGAAAAAAAAAATTACTTTTCATATGCAAGAAAATTCCTTCAGGTTCATTGCAAAACATTGATACAAGTATTTACCAAATGCATTAGCAACACTAACTACTGGATACAGAATTCCATCAATTAGATTGATATTATTAAATATTATTTCCACACTTTATATATATATAGAGAGAGAAAGGAAGATTGTCTCCCAGGCTTTCACATCTACTTTATCACAACTGGTTCTGGCTCACTGTCTGTTCACTATGACTTCTCACAAAAAACCTGGTTAAGTCTTGCACCCTTCAGTTTCTGCTGCTTCAATAAATACCTGCAATCCTGATAAACTCCTTCTCAAGATGGAAGCACAGTATATGACATGTGAAATGTTTAATGAGTTATAAAGCAGTAAATTTATTTGAAATGTTTCTCAGTTCCCTCCAAGCTACCCTCTTTCTATTGCAATGTGAGAACTAATCCTATATTTATTGCTTGTGAGCTAACAGAAGATCAAAGCTAAGAGGCTGGGCAATATCTCATAAGAAAAAATACAAAAGAAAAAGCAGATGCCTATTAACAGCCACTGTTATAGCTATGAGTCCTAGACTCCCCTCATTTCATTAGAAGATAAGCTCCATCCATTTGGTTGTGTGTTTTAATTTTCTATCCATAGTCGTTCAATTTTTGCCCTTAGCCTTCGAGATTCTTGTGCAAATAGTTAAGATTTACAATTAAAATTTAGAAGTAATCCTTTCCAGAAATGACAGCTCACAGAGAAAATAAATATATTTCAAAAGTGATGGAAAGCTCCAAGAGCCTGCCTACTAAATTGCAAAGCCCAGAAGACACTGCTATAATACAGCTCAAACACCCACCTGCTGAACAGGGTGAGCATTCCATTGTGCTCTTTGCTTATGGTTTTGTCTATAATCTGTCATCACTGATGTCTTGATGCAACTTACCAAAGAAAATGAGAGAAATCATAATGCCACTCATTATGAATAATTACCTGTTTGTAAGAAATACTCATTTGTGACAGCCATAGATTATTTTTTTTCCTACATGTTTAAAATTCAATAAAATTCCACTCCCCTTCATTGGTCATCTGCTTTTCTGTGGTGGTGATTAAATGTTATTATCTAATGTGCTTTTTCCCTCAAGTGACTAAATTTCAAAATTCAGAGATTAAGTACTTCTGCAGTAGGCTATTGTTTGGGTTTTTTGTTGGTTTGTTGGGGTTTTTTTCATCTGTAATACCAACAGTACAGTAAATTATATACAGCTTTGAACTTTAGTATTCTCTCATGTCTGACACTCATGCTTATTGGTGGGCTGACTTTATGCTTATTTGAAACTGCCAGGAACTGAAATGTTAAATATTGTACTGTATTATACAAAATAAAAACAATTTATACAAGCAGCAGAAAATGCAAAGGGAAGTTTTAAGGGAGAAGGTGAAGGCAGTAACATTTTGACTACCTGCAGGAGAAGCCAAATTCAAATGCAGAATGAGAAAAAGTCGAAGAGCCCTTGGACCTTGAGGGAAGCATTTGTAACCCCATAGCTGACTCTCTTTTAACCTAACTCCTTCATCTGTTGCTGGTGAACAAACTGCCCCAAGAATAACTCTGCAGATTCCCCTGGATCTATCTATCCCCTGTCAATGTGCCATCTTCCAATGCTGCTGCATGCTATGGGCCCTGGGGAGTCAGGGAAGCAACTTTATGGTGCTCATGGTCAGTACAGGAGCACCCAGAGCACTGGTAAACTAGTCTTAGAAAGGGAAGGAGTGGCTTGTGGCTTTTCTACCAGATCCTGAGGTCACAAATTTTCTGGTTTGACTCTTTTGCTGAGAACTCACCTCATTTCTGGTCTTCCTACTCATTCCCTTGGAGATTTTTGAGTACAGAAAACTATTTCTCATTGCCTTTCCTAGCCATACCACTTCATTCTTCCATCCTCCTTGCAAGAGGTATCCTTCATTAGTAGATGAAGTGAACCTGGTCCATCATGACATGGTCTATCAGTTGCCATGTCCTGCCCCTGTGCTGCTTTTGGCAAGTGCACAACAGAGCCCTATCCTCCATCTCCAGATTCCTTCTAGAAGCCAGGGGACAAGGTTCTCATTGCTTTCTGGCCTGGATAGTGTGCTCTGCTTAGTATTTGCAAAAGTGGCCTTTCTTCTACTATGGGAAGCAGGCTGTGTGCCTTCTCCAGCTCCAGACCATGAACTAAATGCAACACTACTGGTATCACTTGAAGGCCTAGGAGCACAATTCAGGCAGAAGAGTTCTGGAAGATGGACCATGGAGAGGACAGGTACATCACGGACAGGGCCATGGGCTGCCTCAGCTCTTCCACAGTGCCCACAGGGCCAGTGGATGCACAGGGCACTGTAGAAGAACAGCACTGGCCCAGCCATGAATGTACAGATCGAGTCATGGGTATGGATGATCAAAATGCAGAGAAAATGTTAGAAACATCTATATTTGTACACTGATATTTTACTTTCTGTCTTTATCAAGGACAGACTCATCCAAAATAAGCAGGTTAAAAACAAAACTTTCTTTCCATTCAATCAATACCTGAATGACTCTTTACCAGTCGTCATGGTAGCCTGTAGTATGGCCAAGCAGGCAAGAGAACCTCTGCAAAATGAGAACAGTGTCTACTGTCCTCCTGACTTCTGCATCTCCACCCTAGATAAAAGCCAAGGTGCTCTAAGGGTGGGGATACTTCCTCCTACAGTCTTTTTCCCACAGATTTCTCTGTCACTCCAAACCGATTACATGTAAGTCTGAAAAGGAAACATAACAGACTGGAAAGAAAAATGCTGAAGTATTCCAGGACTCTTTGGCACCACTAGGCTTACTTAAAAATGCAGGAGCCTAGGAGATCTGACTGGAAAGTGGCCAGCTGTTGAATTCACGTGCTTTTGATGTCTGTCAGTGAGCTGGTCATTACAGTTCAAATGCTCTGTGTCCCTTGAGAAGGATCCATTCATCCCAACCTCTCTTTTGCAGAGACCCATCTTTGACGTATCAAAAGCATCAAAACCAAATGTCCGTACATAATGATTTAATTATGGTTCAGCTATAGGAAGTCTAGATTTTTAAGCAATTTTCAGCAATTTTCATTTTTACTTGCTGCAGAATATAAGTACATTGCTCATCATTTCCTTTAAAGTAATGTCAAGCCATTTTAAAACCCACACTCATGACACCAGGTTCTTACACCCACTGATATCAGAATCTTTGTATTGAGCCTTTTGACAGTGTATGTAAAAACTCAGTTTGCTAATCTCAAAAAAAAGACATCATCTAAGAAGCAATGGTCTCTACAAAGACAGAACTTTTCTTTTTTCAGAACTTGTTGGCGTGATACCAGTCCTCTACTTAGAAGTCATATATTATAAGGCTGCCTTTTACTCAAAACAGGAAAAATAAACAAAGAGTTTGGCATCACTTCTTTAAACTGAATTTTATGTCCTAAAGAAAAACAGCTATTTGAGTGAATTTCATCTTAATTTTAGACATGAAGGACAAAGAAAGTAGCCATGGGACTTGGAGGTGGTATATTTCTTGGTGTAGAAGTCCCATACAGACATATGTGTGTAAGCTCTCTGTCTTGGGTGCAGGGACACAGCTCCTATGAGCTGTATTTTGCACACATGTGGAAAGTTTGATGTGTCCCAGACTACTCATGCACCATATGCAAAGTCACCCCAGTGCCTCTCAGATCTATTCCAGTTGCATGACAGAACCAATCTCAGCAATCCAGTGCAGTGCATCAGGGTTCTTACAAATCTGAAGGAAATCTATTTTTGACACGTGCATTACTTCAATATGTCTATACAGAACTACCACTCTGGTGAGCGTGCCAGGAATCTGGAAATCCCAGACAAATGACCAGAGTCCTCCAGTTCTGATACCACAAAATTTCTAGGAGAAGAAAGAGAGAACATCTGAAGAAATACAAGTAATGTAACCCTAGACACAAAACTCGATGCACTATACTCTGTTTATGATATGCTGTAGTTCTCTGGCATGATTTGACTTTTAGTTTTCATAAGTCTGGAAGAACTCAGTCTTACATGTGTTAAAATACAAGAAAAAAAGAATAACACATGGTCTGAATAATAGGGTTCATACAACACTTATTTTCTGGAGGAAATTCAATGTAATAATATAGGAAAGAACCAAAATAATTTTGAAAACAAATTTTCATATGACTTCTCTGAATTTTTCTGTTTACACTTTAAGAACAAGCTGCAGAATTCTCACCCTATATTAACACATTTTTTGATCAAAATTTCCCTGTTCTTTTACAGATAAAGAGATGTTACCGCATTGAGAATATGGGGAGAGCAATTGTGACGTTGTTAAAAGAAATAAATGGTTTGTGGGGGAAGGCATGGAAGGCTACATACTTCAAAGACAAAGCCCTTTCATTCTATGAGGACATCATGTTCCTCTTGGTCTGGTCTGGTGAAAGAAAGAAGCTAGGAAATTTCTTCTTAGATTTAGTTAGATGCTAGTTTCTATGGAGACAAGTTTCTCCAGTCATTTTTATTTGTAGGCATTAATAACATAGACAATACAGAGCAGCAAGAGTTTAACCCTGGATTGAACCCCATATCGAGCACATTCTGTAGGGAGAAAAATGAACCTCTAAATTAGATACAGGAGCCATTATACAATCTTGTTAACATACAGCCTTGTTAAATGGACTCTGGCGGTACAAAGCGGAAAAAAAAACCTGAGGAGTCAAGTACCTTCATGCCCTCTCTCCTCTTTTTCAAAAGTGCCTTGTACAGAGACCTGAGCAGGCAGCATCACCCGCGCTCGAGCTGTCCCTGCACAGCTGATCCCATCCATTGCTACCCGTTCCTTCTCCAACCTCTGTGGCACCCGCAGGGAGGTCAACAGCTCCCAGCCCTGAGGCAGTGACCAGCAGCACCAGGGGAGGTGAAAGCAATGGAATGAGCTATCTCTTTTGAATGCAATGGAAGTAATTTGGCGTGAATGTGACGACTCATATCATTTTGTGAATTGAAGTGATCAAAAAGGAAAGAAAGAGCAGTTACTGCCAATTACTACACGCTTTGATTTCCACTATATTATTTTTAAGTGAACAAACAGTTTACAGTGAACACATCACATATGTCTCTTACATTGCTAATGGAATATGCAGCTCAGAGTATTAATTTTCTTGAGTTTCTTTCGCAGGGATTAGGAGAAGAAGTTGTTATTGTTCAAACACTGAACTTCTCAGTGGCATTCAATAGCAACACTTAACACTTGAAACCTCAGTTCCATTATTTATGTCTTTAATTACATGGAGAAATCAACCTTATAATGATTAGAATGTCCAAGGATCCTGGCAGAAGAGATAATTTAGATAAACAATTTTTAAACTCTGCTGAGATACACAAAGGCTGCCCAAGACTTGATTCTCAGTGATACGTTTATATTGAAGTGGTAAGGCACCTTACATTTAGCTCTCTTACACCAGCTGCAAGTCAAGCAGTCCCACACACTATCCAATCTGGAGAGAAACGTGACAGAGGAATTGGCTTACTTTTGGCTAGACGTTTGAAATATACAACCAGATTCCACCCCTCTGCACAGAATTACTGTAGTGCAATGCCCAGAATAATTGCCAGAGATAATAAAAACCCAAATGTCCTGATGTGGAGCAGCACAGTAACTCACTTTATCTCACTTCATTTTCTCTGACAGAGTGTTGGGAAAAGGCTTAGTACTGCTAGTCTCTTCTTGTGCCTAAGAGTTCCTCTTTGCCTGTAAAATATGTCAATTCCGAGACAAATACCTGTTACTGCAAATCATCTGTGAGTATTTTGGCACTGGTGTCTGGGCTGACCAAAGCATTGAAGTGTAAAACCTTGTCAGTAGGATACTCAGAAAGCAGAAAAATGTGCTAAGTGTACACGGGACAGGTAAATTTGTTACTTTAAAAGACCATTGTTTAGGGGGAAGGATATTAAACCCCATTACCTGCTTTAGCTTTGACAGGTAGTCCAGTTATTAAACAAGCAGGAATGCAGTTTCTTTTTCCAATTTCCCCAAGAATATAACATCTTCATAGCAGCCTTAATCTGAAACACAGAAGTAGCAAATAAAGGAAATTGATGTTCAGGGTTAAAAAGAATGTTTAAATGTTAACAAAACACATGGCAAGGGTTCTGCCAAGCACACACCTTTAAAATAGCAGAGACAGGACAGAGCTGATGCTTGCACAACTATGTACTTTGAGAAGTCTTATAATTAGTAAGTAAGCAAATCTGTGGAAGGTAGACAAGTGAAAGCTGGGCTCCTTCTATTCTCTGGATGGATTGTTTGGTTCCTGTAGAGTATGAACCCTCATGGAAACACCTCCTGCAGTCAAACACTCTCTCATCTATCTGGGAGAGAATTCTGATAAGCACTGTATTTGCACAGCAGCCTTTCCCTCAGCAGAGGCATTAAAATCATATATCTCTCTGGCTGTCAAAAGAATCTCTTTCTTCTACCTACTAATCCACTTCCATAAAACCTGGGGTAGCTTCATATCCCCAAGGCTGCTGCTGCCCCACCATGTTCCACCAAAGTTGAGCAGTGGGTCCAGAAGAGAGGCTGAACAGGCAACCTGCCTGTTCACAGCAGGCACATAAACCTCATATCCTTAAGGAAGTGACTGCTAAGTAATTAGAACAAGCTCTTTTCTTCCACAGCTTACCAGCCTGGAGCCCTCAGTTAGAGAAATTGATACAGGAATTATGTATTTGAGAAGATAATTCATTCTCACTTCTGCCTGTATTGTTTCTGTGGACCATAGAATCATAGAATTCATACAGTTGGCTATTTCCTCCTCTCCCTTCACAGAGAAGCTCTCTGATAGTTTACAGATCCATTTGATCTAACCTAGCCAGGTAATTTTGAAGCTGAATTTCATCAAATTGCTCAATTCACTTCAAAAAATTGCATTTCTGCATTTATTTTTTTAGGTAACTAGATATATATTAGAGCATAATCTGGAGGTTAAAGGAAATACTGTTACCAAAATTTATTAAGAAAAATATCAGAAATGAGAGAGAGAGGCAAGGAGGAAAGTCTTCTGTCAGCTTAGAGGATGAGCACCTGTAAAACTCAGAAGTAAAGATCTCTATGTGAAAAAGACAGGGATGAAAGTGCAGCAGGGCTGTGCAAAGGCAAAGGGAAGGGCAGATGACAGGATGGTGAGAATGAGGAGGAAGAGGAGGAGGAGAAGGAGGAGGAGAAGAAGGAGAAGGAGAAGGAGAAGGAGAAGGAGAAGGAGAAGGAGAAGGAGAAGGAGAAGGAGAAGGAGAAGGAGAAGGAGAAGGAAGGGGGAGCTGATCTGCATCAAGTGTGTGCAGAGATGCATGCCCCAAAACGAAGAAGCCAGGCAAGTTCCTTCAAAGGATGAGTGGGGCTTTTGGAGCACTGAGTGCACAGAGGATGGACACACATGCTGGCTACATGCAACTTAGGGAGAAGCCCCAGTGCAGCGGTGGCCACTCTGTGCAGAACTGGTCAAAGCCCACAAAGACAAGGCAAAAAAGTAAAAAGCACAAAAAAAAAAAAAAAAAGAAAAGTTGGAGAATAGCACAGCTGAGCTGGCTATGATGAGCAGTTTAACAGTGAGATGGTGGAGGCTGTAAAGACCTCAGGATGGAGGATAGACCTTGAGGAGATGAAAATTCAGTGAAAAAGGTGGAATAGGGGAGAGAATGAAGAATTGCTGGGAAAGAGAGTGCAATACATTTGAGCATAGTCTTCTTACCTCAAGGAATCGCTTTCATTTTTAAGATGTCCCAAGAGTGGAGAAAATTGGCATTTTTGTGACAATGTACCTCTTCCTATACATCTATAAACCATCATTTTTTCCACTTAGAAAGACTGTCTCTCAATATTAGTTGAAACCCTTTTAAATTCTGCTGTAAACCACAGCACACCATCTACAGATAATTAAAGGAGTAGCAGAAAGCCTATCGCCCAGGGATGAAAGGAGAATACTGACAGGAAAGGAACCAGTCATCTGTCCTTCCCATCTGGCACAGCTGAACAACTCCACGTCTCACAGTTAACAAACTGTTGGCTTCCTGATGTGCATGCAAAACCTCTTTGAAAATAACGTATATCCAGAGCATTAGATCTTTCCAAAACCTGTGGCAAAGCAATTAGAAGGAAAATTGGCACGTTATCGATTACAAACCTGGCAAGGCTTTATGCAGTTACTTACAATGATTACACTGCTCCCTTTCTCTCCACTAATTTTCCACTTGAGTAATCAAGAAATCAGTTTGGATTAAAGACAGAGGATGTTTGACAACTTTGTTACCCAGCTGTTGTGCTCAGAAATTCAATTTCCTGATGCTCTTTTTCTAGCAAACTTAGGTGGCTTCTTGTCACTGACTCAGAGTTGTCTCCACAGGACGTGCTGTGGTCAAGCTGATCAGCAAGACAGTAAACTGCCTTTTTTCCTTTTCTTGGCAAAACTGTGTTTCTTCCCACTCTGTTAAAACAGAAAGGATGAGTAAACAGTTTCCAGGCTGGTTTCAGTGTTGAATGCTGCAAATGAGCACGCGATCTGCAAACAGTACAGTAGTTGCTACCCTTTAATTGAGCTTTCTTCTTGCTGCTAACCAATTCTACATGACACATACAACACATAAAATGGTACGTAAAACATAAACTGTTATTATTAAGCAAATTAAAAGATAAGCAGTGTTTCTTGATCTGAATTAGTGGGAAAAGAATGCTGAACTTATTTAGAAAACTTTAATGAACCGTCATAGAGCTGATCCAGATAAAAATGTTCTTCTGGGCACTAACAGGGTTCCTCTCAAATGATAGTGCATAAAAATGTGGAGACATTTCATTATAACTCTTTAAGACTGCATTTCCAGGACTCTCAGTATAATGAGAGTCCTTGGCCCAGCAACCTACAATCCACCATTCTCTGACCATTTGATTGGCTTTGAAATGACAACCAAAACTGGGTTCATAATAAAGTCATGTTTCATCACCCCAGAGGGACCCTGGTATACCTTCTTACTGGCTATAGTTTGAGGAAACAGGGACATCAACTTTTACCCAAACTGTCGAGCACGTGACAAGGTTCTGAGGCACTAAATGCCTACATCCAAACTGCAGGGGATTTTTCAACAATACTTCATTACTGCTCACCACCCTCAGAAAAAAATGTGTCTACAGACTGTTTTCATAGAGAGATAGGAAATATTTCTGGCAGCTGCTGATGACCTGCCATCGGTTATTGCTTCTTACGCCAGCTTTAACAGCAGGAAATTCTTCAGGAGCGAGCACTGAATAATGTGTGTTTGGACATGAAGGTAATGCAACATAAAGGTCTTGATAAGAATATTCCTTGGTCCACAGGCACAGAGCACTAACTCTGTGGTGATTTGTAGCAGCCCAAGACCTTGGTGATGAGGAGTGAATCTCCTCAATAGAATCACAGAATCATAGAACTGCCAAGGTTGGAAGGGATCTTTAGGATCATCTAGTCCAACTGTCAACCTAACACTGATAAAAACCATCACTAAACTGCATCTCTAGGTACTACATATACCCTCCTATGGTCTACTCAATGACTCGCTATGCACAGCTGCTGGAGTGTCTTGGATGATACTCTGGGATGCAGAAGGCCATCCCAGCAGCATACCCAGCACTGCAACCATTCATGCACAGGGGTCCAAGGGCCACAGAGGAGCTGCCATGCAGCAAAATCCCCAAAGGTGCCCAGTGCAGGTCTCCGCTTTGCATCACCAGCTGCTCTACTCTACAGAGCCTCTCCTCCTGTTGCACACTACAGAATAAACAGATGCAACCAAAGGTCCCCAGCCCCTCTAGATCCAATAGATGTGACACAGGAGGGAGGAGGAGCATGGGCAACTAGTTGACTGCTCTCGAGTGGCTACATCTTCCCAACCTGTAACTCTTTACTAGGCACTAAAAACTGATATATCAAGTGGAGACTACAGCAAATTCAGACAGGGATGTGGTGGGGTCACATGGCTGCTGTATCAGTCCTGTTATTTGCTGCTTTTACCTTGGTTTATGTTAGCTTACAGTCAGCAGAACATGCAGCACCTACCACCCCAAGGAAAGCCACCACCTGGAAAGTCACTGCTTCTCCCATCATGTTGATAACAGCCATAAGTACTTGGAGAGAGGCAAGACAAAGTCAATTCCTACAGGTCCCCCTCAAAATAAACCCTGTCTTTCTTTCAGTTCTACAGATTCTTTCAGTATCTACAGACTGATACAGCAGCAGAGGGAGGCTTGTAATACTACAATATATTCTTGCAGAGCAATGTCCATGTAGATTTTGCTCTCTCAAGCAAAGTACAAGAAAGGTCACACTCTGCAGCTCGGAAGGAGATATGACTTGTATGTCCCTTTGTATGGGACTGCATAGTAGCGCCTGAAGAAGACTGTGTTCTTTCTTAAATAATAGTTCTAACAGCTTATTCAGTACTTGACAGAGACATCATCAACAAACAGAGGATGTGAACCCAATAGTTCTGCACTGGAATACAGAATTTTGCTGTGTTTGTTGGATTTTTTTCAGTTTTCTGATAGATGTTGTTCTCACTAATGTCATCAGTGATATTGTCAGAAGAAAAGAAGAAAGAAGTCAGCAAAACAATCATGTATACAACAGGCAAAGGATAATAGCTTCCACCTGACAGTCAAAACAACTCTTTAAAGCATGTGGTAAGAAAACCAAAACTGAAGCAAATAAAACACATTCCCTCGGAGATGATTAAACAAAACTGTGCTGCAGGTAGAGTTAAGAAATGGGGGTTTGAAGCACAGCTGCCAAAGCTTGAACGTCTTCTGTTCGCCAGTTCCCATGTGCTTGCATTCTCCCACAATGTTTGGACACTGTGAATTCACTACAAATTAAGCTGTTTCAAAGTAGTCGTGATTAGTGACACAGCGAAATCTGAAAGTTTGTCTTTAATGGCCTTTGGTTTTTGTAAGAGATTGTCTTAACATTGACATATCCTAGCAAGGATTTTATTTTGATTAAAAAAAAAAAAAAAAAAACGAAAAAGAAAGTCTTGTTTTTACTGGTGAGGATTCTAACAGAGAAATATAGTACCTGAAGATTTGGACTCTGGTCCTGAAACAGCTTAGGCATTGCTTAACTTTCTCATATACTTAATACTTCATAACCCCTCAAAAGCCAGTTACTTCCATTTTTGTTCTAAAAAGTAAAACCTGAACATGAATGATTCATTTTTGTGTTGAAGGGATTTTATTTTTTAATACCACTGGTGAAGACAATTACTTGAGTCTTTTCATATGGTAGAACCATATAATAGACTTGAAATATTAATGCAACTTAACGCAGCCACAATTACTTGCATATATTCCTTTTGGCAACAATATAAGTTAAAGATTAAGTAATTTTCTATGATATTTTCTTTTGAGCAGCAGAACATAATTTTTGAGAATATATGTTTTTGACTTGATTTTGACTAAGCTTAGCTTTTCAGAATTACTAAAGCATTATTACTGAATTACTCAATTTACTCTAGATTAAAATAGCAATGCTTCTGTTTTTTAAAAGTCTATCAGAAATCACAAATAACAACTTGATTGCTTTGGAATTGATTTTCAGTTGTGAATAATCATGACCTTATAGACTTTCTAATTAATTTCAGAAAATGGCAGGCTGTTCAAAATAGCATAATGAAAATTATTTGGAAAATGAGAGATAAAAAAATATCAATTTTTATGATTAAGTCACAAAAGTATTACTTTCTTGTATTTTCTGAAAATTATTTTTATGAGAAAGAGCTCAATCTACCTCTAAAAATGTGTTGAATATTGAATTTGGTTTTTTTCCTTCTAGAAAAATACAATTTGTAGGAAGGCTTCCCCAGCTTTTTCTCCTTTTAAGATCTAGTATTGTATTTTGTAACTCTTTCATTCAATCTCTTACTTCCCATATGCCAAAGAGGAAGAAGAAAAGACGATTTTTCATAAATACTGTGGTTTAGGCCAGATTGACCGATGACAGGATGACAGATGTCTTTCCCCACCTCTCACTCCAAGGAGAAGAAGAAGAAAGATCCAGCAAAGAGATTTACAAGTTTAGAAGGAGGTAAACTACTTGAATGAAATAGTAACAATAAATAAAAAGGAAATAATGAAATAGATACACTGGGAAAGTCCCAGACTGGACTCAGCAATGAATGGGAACTGGATTCCAGAGCTGGAGTCAGGAATGCATGGATTAGGATCAAATTGGGCCTGTTAGGATTAAACCCAAGGGAAACATGCCAGGGCTTGGTGGATGGTGGAATAGCAAGTACCCTAGATCCACCATCATTTGAGAGAAGTGATAGACACCTAGAGATTATGGAAACACCTGAGAGGGATCTGGTAGGAAATGGGGCCCACACTCACAAAAAGATGTTGGAACCATTAGTTCATCTGAAGTGCATCTATACCAATGCACACAGTATGAACAACAAACAGGGGGAGCTTGAAGCCATGATGCACCAGGAAAACTATGATCTAGTTGCCATCACAGAAACGTGGGGGGGGGAAATTGCATAACTGGAGTGCTGTTATTGATGGTTACCAACTTTTCAGAAGGGACAGGCATGGAAAGGGAGGAGGTGGGGTGGCCCTTTATAGAATCATAGAATCATAAAATTGTCTAGGTTGGAAGATCATCTAGTCTAACCATCAACCTAACCCTGACAAAAATCACTAAACCATATTCCTAAGAACTACATCAACGCGTCTTTTGAACACCTCCAAGGATGGCGCTTCAACCACTTCCCTGGGCAGCCTATTCCAATGCCTGATAACCCTTTCAGTGTAAAAATTCTTCGTAACATGAAACCTGAACTCCCCTGGCGCAGCTTGAGGCCATTGCCCCTTGTCCTTTCTCCTGTGACCTGAGAGACACCTCTCTACACCCCCCCTTGAGGTAGTTATAAAGCATGATAAAGTCTCTCCTCAGCCTCCTCTTCCTCAGACTAAACAAGCCCATGCATGGGGCAGACAGGACAGAATACCCCATTGGTCAGGTTTGGGTCCTCCCTGCAGGTGGGACCCCTCTGCACTTTTCCTTCTCTGACCCTCCAGGGGGACAAATAATGAAATTAGCTGATCTTGGTTGTTACAGCAATAATTATAAGTAAGAATCTCTCTTCATACCATTCCCTGGCATTAACTATAAGCACAGATCTTATCACTCTGAGAACAGTTTTCTGCACAATAAGCTGTTAATTTCAAAGAGTTAGGAGAGGCTTAGCTAAGAGGTGAAATTACTGAAAAGAAAGGTGGTTTTGTTCTCCCTCAAACCAGGACAGTGAAACGTTCAGTTCAGAGCATAAAAGTTGCGCTTAAGTTGAAATTTAACATTATATTTGAAATATAATGCAAATTCTGTCAGTTAATATAAACACATCCAAACACAGTTGAAGGCAGAAACAACAAACTGTCTTTTGTATACATCGCAAGTTCTTAGTGGTATTTGTTTCATTTTATGGCTGATCATTTTTTTAAAATTTCAGATTTAGTTGTACAAGAATACTGCATGAAGCTGATAAGCAGAATAGCAATAATAGAGATGTCAAATGGGCTTTTCACCCTTGAATAGTCTTTATATGGCATTGCAATCGGTTCTGTTAAAAATCAAATCAGTTCAGACAAATTTATAGCAAGGAAGGTCAGACAGCATCTGATAAGGGAGGGAAGACAAAGGAAGAGAGTAAGAAGGAAGATGCCAGACAGAATATAAATCTGAGCTGTTTAATTTTTTCCAATAAAATTTTGATAGAAAATAGTCTCTTTGACATAAGAACATGACAGATGCTGAAGTTTAAAAAATAAATCACACAATTGCAAACATCTTAGAGAAATAAGTTTCATCACCATATTTATTGTTATAGTTTTTATTTGGGTTATATGAATTTCGGGAATTGAGAAACGTGGTTTGGTCTCCCAGGATTGCATGCTGAAGTAGGATTGTAGGATGAAGTCTCTCTAAATAATTCAAGAATATGCTTTCTGGTAAGGAAAATAGCACACAAAGAAATGCTGTCCATGTTGCAGACAGTTAAGAAGCACAGAGTATTCAATTTAATGAGTTCTTCACTTTTTAAAATATGTTGAAGGTGGTGAAGATGATGATGATGATAACTGGCACCCAGAGCTATTGGAGACAGGAACACATATAGTAGATTAATTTCTAAAGAATATTTGTTAAGAAGATTCGATCTTTCTCTTCTCCATAGCTGACAGCAGTCGATAAGGCAAAGGCACTGCAATGTGCTTTTAAGACAGACAGATTTGCTTCTGAAACACTGAACTTGAATTCATCCTGGTGGTCTGGGTGAAGAAGCTTCACTGACCCATCAGAAGGCTGCTAGCCCACATCTCAGTTCAGATTCAGGTTGAAAGCTGCTGGAAATGAGCATCCTGAGAGCTGTATAGTGCTGGTATTCATTCCCTGTGCCTCTGGGCAACTCGGACCTCCTGACCTCCAGTAATATACTTCAGAAGTTGTCTCTTCTAGGTTTCACATAAAGGCAGACTGGGGCTGGGGCTGGTACACTGGGGGTTTCCAACTTTCCTTTTCTGGACTCAAGACAGGTCAAAGACTCACAAACCATCTTCACATATCTGAATTAACATGCATTGGAAGTGGTCTGTGCTGTCAGTCAAGGGAACCTGCATGTGGAAAAAAACCTGAAAAGCCACTCTGGAGCAGCTCCCCCATCACTGTGAGCAGCTAAAGCCTAATGTGAGGGGGGGCAGAGGACATGGGGTGCAAGAGGAGGGTAAGGCACTCACTTTCCTCCAAAACATTTCCAGGAATCTACAAGAGACCAAATCAATACTTCTCTGCTCTTTTTAATTTACTTTACACCCAGAGGATTTTCTTATAAACTCAGGAAAATGATTTTCTGTTTCTAAACAATTACCAACTTTGAAAAAGGTATTCACATACCAAATAATTTTTAATTATTGTTGTCTCAAGTGCTGGAGGTTGAAACAAGGACAGATTAATCCGCTTTGGTTGAAAGAGCACCATAATTCATACATATTGTAGCTAGAAAGCAATTTTTGCTGACTAAAAATATCAAATGCATATTGAAAAGCTAACTGCCAGAATGTTTTAATGGCTGCTTTCTGGGGACCAAATTCTGGGATCTTGATTCATAATAATTAAGATATTTCAACTGCTTGGACTCCTTCATTAGCAAGTAATGGGCCACAGCAACAAAAAAAAGTCCTAGTAGCCCTATATTTAGTCAGAGAATGATTGCATGGACAGTGTGAAGTTTGTTTGTGAACTTCTAAATCAGTGATATCAGATTATATCAGGGATGCAGATGCAGAGTGGAAGTAGAATATGTGAAATTAATATTCTTCACTGTATATGCAGCCTGCTTACTGGCTAAGGTGCATGGGTAGCTGATCAAATTTGTATTAAACTGCAAAATATATTGACCAGATGGAGCAGAGTGCATTGGAGGCAGCAGTGTGTTCTCTTCTTTAGAAAGAAGTTTTAAGTAGGAAGAGGGCTGTACAGTCCAGCCCTGCACAAGTTCTCACTGTTGAAATAAGGGAACAGCAAGCCGAGCAGAGGGTGACTTCTGAGACAAGGCAAGTTGCAAGTGCTGCATATGCAATATGAAGACCCAGTTAGGCATCATTTTAAGAGGAAAAGATCCATGTTCTGGTTTGAATGCCTGTAAATGAGTATGCACAGAGATTCTTTTGTGAAGTGTAAAAAAGTTTAAAACCTGTGTTATGTGACTAAGTGGCATTGATGAAAGAATCGAAGTTACTCAAGAGTTTAAGCTTCATCCTTTGCATTTCAGATATGGGTTTGAGCACACTGTAGTATGGTTAGGAGTCTACAGAAATTGTGCAAGTGAGCAGAAGCCTCCCCAATGATTTAAAGGGGTTTAGATGAGGTATAATATGAGGCCACATAAGCAATAGATCATGTCCAGACTGGAACAAACGTGTGTGTGCATGTGTGTGTGGTGGGGAAGCAGCACACATCCAGATTCTGCTGTAAAATTTACAGGAGAAGCAGCTGGTGAGCCAACCCACATATCTTTAAATTCTTATGGATATTTAATCCTGTATAAAATATAGAGCTATGAAGAAGGAGGAACTGTTATCATGGCAGAGTCATAAGCAACTGCCACTTGAACGTTATTTTTTTCTTTCAGGCATAGTAACACCACAGCACTAATTCTGGGTTTAAATTATTAGCATAGGGTTTTTCTTTGCCTCCCTCCAAGAGCAAGCACTGCTCCAGGGAGGCAGAGTTGCAAAGCAGAGACAAGACAAATATGCTCCACCTGAATATGGAATTTAGCTTAATAAATTGTTAGATAATATACAATAGCATCCCTAAGCCATATACAAAGAAAAGCAAAAAGCAAATTCAGCCCGAATAACAATTTAAACACACAAACCTTATTTTCTATCATTTTTTTGCATCCTTTATTTCCATATTGTCCTGTGGCTCAAGTTACTGGTTTTGTTCTAGCCAATATTTTGCTAAAAAGATATTAGATGGACCACAAGAAAATACAAACTTTCTACTTGTTCATAAATTTGATGAAAGTATGGCTTAATCTTCCTAGCCATATCTTGAAAACTTGCTTATTGTCAAAGTTTCTCTTAAAGTATGGACTACTGAAAAATTACACTCCCAGAGAAACTAAATATGCCACCTCTAGTTATTGCATTTACTAACTGATATGTTGTTCTGAACTTTTGTAGAAAAACTGTTCTCTCATTTAGAGAATAAGAAAGAAGATACTTACTCTTAAAAGAATATTTTTCTTTCTGCTCTTTGCAAGAATGAAGAAGCAGAAATATAGTGTAGGCTAAGGAGTTCTGTTTCTTCCCAAAGATAAACAACTTTGTTTTGTTCATTGTCTAGCAAGCACATTGTTGTTAAATTTCTTATCAAAGACTCTCTGTTTTCCTCTTAAAATCTTTGTTCAAAAACTTCAAGCTTCTACAGCATCTCCAAATTGTGAATGAGAAAGTGCCCAAGAATGCTTTCTGTTGTTAAAACCTCCTGTCTAATCTGAATAAAAAAAGATGAGCAGTTGAGTTTCAAAACTAGAGCTGTGGTTGCAGAGTCACCCTTAACCACACCATCCTTTCCTAAAAGCACTAAAGTCCCACTGAGAAGATTGTTCCATGTGTGAGATAATAAACAGGATCCTGAACATCACTGTTTGACACATATGATTATGCATCCCATACTGTAAAAAAAAATTTAAAAAAATCTCACTTTATCTAACTTATATTTTTGTCTCAGAATTTTGTTGAAATAAATGATTTTGAACTCAGTAGGGTAAATTTCATGTCAGTGTATATAGAAAGAACTCAATTAATCAGGTGCCTCAGAAATGTTTAGGCTTTAGCCTACTTCCACAAGTCCACACTGGGTTTTCTTATGACTTACGGTTTCTCTGTGGTGGATCACAAACTAGTGATCCAGTACTTAGCAAAAAAGATGAGAGTTCACTATTGCCTGCAGATACTTATTGCCACAGTAAGACCGAAGGAGAAGGGGATTGGCAATCTTCCTGGCCCAAGAAACTTCCTCCCTGCAGCCAGGACCAAAAGCCATGGATATGGCCATGTGCAGATTCCCATTTTGTGCCACCTCTATGATTAGAACTTTGCATTTCCCATGCTTGTAATCTGACAACTTCAACGAATAAATTAATAATTAAAAAAGTACAATGTTATTGTGTGTCTTAGCAGTTAGCCGATGCATTTTCATAAGAAATGCTCTTCGCCGAGCCATAATGAGTTTAAATTAATGTAATCTATTTGCTTCCCTTATTCTTCTTAGTTTGTGCTACTATCGGGGGGAGATCAAATTAAATGGCAATTTCAAATAGTATTTTGCAAATGTCTTTGCTATTAGCAACTACTTGCCAATGTGTTTGAACAGTTTCTGGTTAGGACTGTTTGTGTACCATTTGCTTCGATTATTCATTTTTCAAACATCTGCTGGGGCCCACACTATTGTTTTTCCTCTCCAGAAAGTATAATTGCAATTTTAAACCCAGAGACTAGTGAATAAGGGATTTGAACTGAAAATTTTCAAATGAATAAACATGAGAACTAAAATCTGTGAAGCTTTCAAAATTCACAAAGATTTTTCAGAATACAGTGGGCTAAATATGAATAGTTCAACTTTTTTGTTGCTTTGGTTCATGAAGATGTTCCTGAATCAGTTTATTCCTATCAGAGCACCTCCATCAAATGAAAGAGAGAAATATTTGGGCAGTAAATAAGTCTGTTCTTAAATCAAAGGAGTGAAGTTGTATAGTCCACAGATAGAGGTCATATAAAGTATGTACAAGTTGCAATTGTTTTGGTGAAATCATACTAGGATGTATCAGATCATTATGTTATTTACCAAGGAACAGAATCCTGGATGTAAAAGAATTAGTAGTCAATATTAATCTAATAGCCACAAAAAAAGGTTATCGTATGCATAGATAGATAGATAGATATTCTTCCTTATTATTTAATAAAGCTTGAATAATGTGGTCATACGGAAAAATCCTTCTGTATACAGGATGATGGACATAGGATAATACATTTTGGAGCGTAACACATAATTTCCTCTTTTATTGCCTCCCACCTTCCCAAATTCATATATTTTCAGAGACATAAATAAAAGTTAAAATATAATTCTAAAACCAGCAAGCAGGCAACACCTTAGTGTAGGAAAGACTATTGCATCCTCCTACTTGTGAAATATTTTTGTTAATCAGTTATGGTATTTATCATTACTATTATCAGTGCTTGATTCTACTATATAGAATCTTGAACACAAGCTTATTTTAACAAGGAAGAGGTCACTTAAGAACATAACTATATGAAAAATCATAATTTTCAATGGTTCAGTGGTCACTCTCCCACTGCAGGTCTAAATAAAGAGCTTGTTAACGTGAATAGGTAACAAACCTAGGCTAAGCACAAAATGATGCACAATCCAACATACACTTAAGTTAATAGCTGCCTTTGTAGACATTTAGATACTAAAAATAAAACAGAAGCTAGGCTCTCATATTAAAGAATTCAAGTAGTATTTGTGTTGTTTGCACTTAATGCCGCTATTTTGAAGAAAGAATAAATACACCATTTAAGAAGTATTCTTAATAAGGCTGAACACTTTGTTTCTTGAATGGTGTTTATCCTGTTACAAGAAGTTGAAATATTCTGTAATTCCCCATAATTGATCCTCCATGAAATAAGGAAACAAAATTGACGCTAAAAATTTCTGACTATGAGGAGGTGGCTGAAAAATTTCCCAGCTGTGCCATATATATACTTTAATATTACTTTTTGTCAAGTGCTCAAAATCAATTTATCGCCTTCTTGAATCTGTTTGAAAGCAGTGAATTTACAGTGGTATTAATAGCCTCTGTAAGGATTAATCTACAAAGATTCCTAGTAATTTTTGTAAACTTTTACACAGAAATAAAAACCCAACATTTCCATCAGCATGTAAAGCCGAGCCTTCATGATGAGGAGAGGCTGGACAGTGCTTGAGAGCTGTATGATGGCACATCAGATGCCCAAGAATTACCAGCAGACCGACAGAAACTGGAAAGCAATTTAAAATACTGCAGTTTTACTGCTGGTGATTTGGTTTTCCCCAAAATATGAGTAAAAGACACTTGTTTGTATTTTGGTTATAAAAGTGTGAGAAACTGCTGAGGTGAATAGGGATGTTAATTCAAAAACTGTCCACCTTATGCTTCCAGGAGGAATGCAAGGCACTAGTGATCTGCGGGTGACAGTTGATAAACTGTCAAGGATAAAAGAGGAAAATCTAGCAAGGAGAGGAGCTGGTGTTGGCCTCCCTTTCCCAGAGGTTTCCCCAGTACAAGCCCATTCATGGATGGGAAAATAAAAGCAATGGGGTGTGGCAGACTTCAGTGGAATTTCATGCCTTTCCCACAAAATGGTTTTTGCCTTCCTGACTCCATGGAAACACAAGAGCCAGTAGTACTAAAGAGGAAAAATAGTAGTACCCCAAAAGAAGAGAATTGTGCAGGAATCAAGACTGGATTGTAAGACAGAAATGTAATCAGTCCGGGGATGGTGAGGTAAAAAAGTAAATGTTACCTTGGCAACCTGCAATAAACTCATGAAAAATGTAATGTGTTCCCTATAAGGGAGAAAATGACAATCAGATTAATATTGAATCAAGGTGGTTTTATTCAGATTCTCAGTGCAGGCAAACAATTTGCCAAGAGATGTGAATACATAAAACATTTCTTCTTTCTCTTCCATCAGTGTTCTACACATTCTAGCTGTCACTGACATATCGGCGTGTCAACTAGAGAAATAGGCATGGGAACTGATGCTGATTACATTTTATTCTGGTGCCTGGAAAGCAGTACTCCAGCAGGGTTGTTGCATATTTTATCACTTTTTAATTCGGTTTCCTAATCTGATTTGGTAAATGATAGAAGAGGGAGAAAGACAAAAAATATATGATTAATATTCAGCAGAAACTGAATATTCCTGCAAAACAGGAAGTGTTTCTCCAAGTTTTGCATTTTCTTTTATTCTTTTGGGTTTTGACTGTCAGTCTTTGGTCTTGACTTTTAATTTGCCTCACAGGCATTTGGTAGCTTGCTGAGAAATTCACTTTTCCCTTTTGTGCACTCGATGTTAGACTCACATGCTAGGTTGTGTTTCAGTCTGAACAACAGAGGAATATACCATTTCAATGCTGCAGTAGTTGAGACTGAAGCAAAGTTTCTTACCCCTTTGAGATGTGGCACACCAGCTTCCTGACAAATTGCTGGTTCCAAACAAGTGCTGGTTCCACAAAATGTTCTGATAACCAGGAGAGGAACTCGGTCTTGTCAAAGTCCGCATGTAAATTGTCAATCTATAAATTCAAAATACAGCTTTGTCATTAGCATGAGGGACTTTGAAATGTAAATTACAGAAATTTCCTAAAATTTAGACATAGTTTCCTTGCGTATTTTCTTCCTGATGTTTGTCTGTATTTCAGTATGACATTCTAGTACTCATTATGCATTCATATCTGGATGTGTTGTGCATACACTGTTTTTATAAAGTCTTTCTGTATTTGTGTTAACATTTTATTCTTTGAAATTCTCAGTAATTTTACATCCTATTGTTCCCCTATAATTCTTCCTCTGCTAATTGTATAGATAGTCTCTTGTATAGCTTAGCTGCAGTAAGTTTTCATTTAAGTTGAACAAGAAGAAATATTTGGGTGGAATAAAAATAAGTGACTAAACAAGGTACTGCAATGCAGCAAAGTAAATATTATTAATTTATATATATTAAACTATTCCTAAAGTAATTAAATAGTCATATTTTAAAGTCACCAAAGAATCAGTTTTGATTGTTTAGTATGATTCCATGAGACAGGTCATGAATTTTTGTCATGTTGAGCAGTTTCGGAACCTGTCATTTTGAGCAGTTTCAAAACCTATCCCAAGAACTGCAAAATCAAGTTCAAACTAGACTGTTAGTGAGCAGGTAAGAAAAGCTAAGAAACTACGGAAATTATAGCACAAGGCCATAGGTTAGAAAAAAATCACCTCTACCATTTTTCACTTAAATATGTGTTTGAAGTTAAAACATATGCTGTGGGGTCCAGTTCAGAAAAGTATCTGTTCAAAAGTATCTCTGAGCATTTGAGCCTCAGTGTATGATTTATGCTTAGTCCTTATCTGAAAAGTAGTTATTTCATTCTGTATATGTAGGACTTTAGTTAGGATGTCCTTAGGTACTTATCAGACTTGACAAATCACAATTTTTCAACCCACAAGTAGCACTCTGCACCCAAAGGAAAGCTTCTGCATATGTCTTTCCTTGGGAGTAATTGAAGTTGGGCTGTGTAACGTTTAGTCTAGGCAATAGCTTTCTGGAAGACACTAATTGATTGCCACTGGCAGGGAAAAGCTGTGCTTTGAATGGGTAAATATATAATAACAGTAGTTGATTGAAATACTGGCAGATTTTCCATAACATCTAACTTGCAGCATTTTAAACAGACCGCTTAGATATTTCCAGCTCGTAGACTTGAGAGACAGTCCTGGGACTGAAGCAGGTCCCAAGCAGTGTATTTATAGCTGAACTCGCTCTCAGGGGCTGCATCCAGGCACCAAAGTACACCTCGTCTCTCCAGACACATTTGTTTTTCTTCCCCTGAAACACACGCTGGGGAATAATTTATTGCTGGCCTCCCCACCTCTGCGTTTGGTCCATGGCAGTCTCCAGGACCTTGGCTCTGTGTCAGAGGCTGATGAAGGACCTGGGAAGGGCCCACCAGGTCCCACATCCCCACGCAAGGTCAGGGCAGAGGTTGCTCTGGCTCACATTGTGAAGACCAACGCGCAAAACAGGAGAGCCAGAAACCCTGCCTTGGAGCTGGAGGTTGATTTTATTTCTTTTGTGTTGCAGAAGCCAAGCTGAGAAAGGAAACTATTCGAGCATTAGAATTAAGTTGTCGTGGGAATGATATAGTAGGATGTTGGAAATAAAAAAAAATCTAGCTTTTACAGCATCTGACAGTCAAACGCCATTTACACACAATCGCCTTCTTTGAAGCAAATAACTACAGTTTTATCACCAACAGTGGGGCAAAGTTACATGCTTGGATCTTCGTAAATCTGAGCAGTGACTTCATTGCTTTTTTAAAAAACAAATATAGAAAGTCAAATTCAATATGAGTACACACTAATGCAAATTCTTCATTATCCTACTTACTCATGGTAAGAATCTCTTCCAGACCATAAATTAATGAAGAATTTAACCTGCAGAAGCCAGGAAAAAAGTGCATTATTTGTACTTAGTGTCCTATTTAACTTTTCATCTGTTCATGTCATATAGCACAAGTAGCTCATAAAATGTTTTGGGGATTTTTTTATATGCACGGGGTAGGGAATATCACTATAAATAAAAATATGTCTACCAGAATCTTAAACCCTGCTATGTTGATATGCAATCCTGGAGACACTTTTTTTTTTCCACTATTTAAAGTCAGGTCTTACAAATGCTGATTTCAAATGTCTACAAGCCTAATCTTAAGAGGAGTGATTCAACTGTTCTCATAGGGAATTTCAAATAATACTAATACAAACAGTTGTATTAAAAAAAAAAAAAAGGAAAATAAGAGCATTATTTATGGTATCTTCATATTGTTTGCAGAAACACTTGTGGTGTAGTGGGGGCTAATAACTTGAATTTGCTTTCATAAGTCATTATAGATGACCTATATAGACTTGAAACAGAATTTTCCATTTATCCTTTGTCTCTGAGGATAAGGAAATACAAGTAGACAAATATAACAATCTAGAAAAGCTGGGTGCTTTTCTCCACCATTATAATGAGGCATTTAAGTACCATAACACTGTGTACTGAAAGACAGTAGAAGCAGTGTCATTTCCTATTACAATTGGGTAGAGATGAAGGTTTCTGTATTCATGATTATGCTATACAGAATAAATGATGAAGTAGGGAATATTTAATTTCTTCTGAATCCTGATGAAAGAGGAAGACTGAATATTGAAAATTTTGTCTATTTTTCATGCAATCATAACTTTCTGATAAAGTTATGGCAATACAGATGCGTAAAGGTTGGGTGTCACTCAGACCCTGCAGACAAAAAGGTATGCGACTTGGGCAGAATTTTGCAGATGAAATTGCCATTCAGGATGGTTATGACAACACTGGAAGATGCCCTATGGGTTTCTTTGCTTTTTGGCATGAATTGCTCCCTCTCAATAGGCTCCTGAACACCATTTCTGGAAAAATTTCAGGGATAATTTCTGGAGCCTGGGCTCTAATGTAATGCAAGCCACACTAGGGCAAGCCCTTTTCAATAGTCCTGCCTCCATCACAGATGTTTTCCAGTCATATTTCTATTGCCTAGAAATGCATGGTAATGGAGAGGGCTGGTCGTCTCACTTGTGCAGAGCTTGGGAGGTGAGGAGGAGGCAAGCAGGAACTTTGGTGTGATGATAGAGCCTTGGTACATGCACTGTGTTATACTGTATTTTCAAACACAAGATTTCCATCTCTCAAATCAATCTTGGGGTTGCCTACTCCTGTTTGAGAGCCTCATAAGGGCTGGTTATTCTTCAAATTTCCATATCAACTAGAACTTCCTCATGAAGCCTGAGGGTAGCCCAAACACAAGACTCAGTGGTTGAGGAGGGATTTTGCTAGAGTATCTTCTGCACATCCATAGATGGGTATTTGTAACAATCCTGCTGTCCTCCCCTGAGTTGGCCCTACATCTAAACTCACAACTAAATCAATAAGTCTGTAGCACATCCTTTCCCTGGAAACCTCATCTTGCATGATTCCTGACTGATTTAGAAGATCTTAAAGACATTTTTAAACAAAACTCTCTAAATAACACCGATGAAAAATCCAGGTCTACTCTTCTCCATTATATTCTCATGCATTCCCTTTGTGGAACAAAGATGTTTGAGACAGGTGATTCCTGCATACTTAATTTGACAGGCTTCATGAGTCAAATTGAGTTACCCCAAACAGTTTGGTTGTAGATGACTGATGCTCACCTATTGCCTCTGCTGGTCCCATTGATGTTTATGTGATTTACAGTAAGATGGAGAGGAAGTGCAGATGTACTCTGCCAAAATCTTCATGGGGAAGTGGGGTATTTATAAGTGGTTTTTTTTAGAAAGTAAAATTTTATTGAGCAAAAAGTAAAGGAACCTAGTGTCCTCTGTAATTTGGGTTTCAAAGTTTCACTATTTTGGGGAAACTTGAAACCAGGAAGTAGGAAGCCAAGTTTGATCATATGTTCTTTAGTACTTTCGACTGATCAGTGCTGTCACTTGGGATGTATACATTAATTAACCTCAAAGTCCTGTTTTCTTGAGCTGCCTTATAAGAAATTCAAAATAATCAATGTTTATATAAAATGATTTAGACAGAACTGGGGAGGCTGGAAGTTAATTTATGAAATACCAGCAGTTCTTACTTTTCTCATCACCTGTTATTTCTTTTATCATTATTTTTTCTTCATTATTTCTCTTACTCAAAGGCAACATGCTTTTCTGTGATTTATCTTTCAGCCTGCTTCTCAAAGGGGAGCCATGCAATTTGCCTGGCTCTTTTCTCCAACTACTCCCTAGAGTCTTCCTGCTTCTTTCCATGTACACATTCCTTCCTCTATTTTGCCCTTTGGTTTTCTATAGCTGTATTTCTTTCAGCCCAGGCTTCCAACTGGGCTGTCTTCCTCCGGCTGAAGCATCTACCAAGTATCAATGTGGAGGAAAAGACCTAAGTGGTCTTTGGGGGATTGTGGGGACTCAATAACAGAAGAGTTATTACACTTCAGCTCAGCTATGTGTTTTTACACATAGCTCAGCTCAGCTCAGCTATGTGTTCGTTACAACGAATTCCACCCAGTACAGAAGGCAACTGAAGGAGGATTAAGCTAAACCATACCTCAGTGTTTTTGCCGAGCATGAGGAGCACAGGCAAGCATGGCTTCTGCAGCCCAATTGCAGAATAAAAGCATTATAAGTGGCTATAATGGGAACTTGTGTTCAAACTTTTAGGGCTTCAGTGTATCTTGAAGCTGTTAAGTAATGGCTTAATTACTGTGTCAGAATAACTTTCTAAGAAACATGACAATAGAAGCTTCTATTATCTAATAGAACAAGAAATGATGATGATAAGATTTCCTATTATGTTTTTAACCTATTATTAGGAATATGGTAGAATCATCAATACCTATGTAGAACAAGCAGAAGTATTTCTTAAACTTTTCCAGTTGGTGATTGATGCAATATAGATCATTAATTCCTCTCCTTTGATGATAATGATACTAATCAAAAATTATATTTAGCCAAAACAATAAATTTTAAACTAGTAGATACAAAGAATTTGCATTTAGAATCTTAAAAAATGCTTAAGAACTCTCCAAGTAATTTACGTTGATTTAAAATGTGCTTTAAAAATTTGAAAAATTAAATTGTTATGAAATTTAAAAGAAGTGAACTGAATGACACAGTCAGTTCCAGGCTTGTCAATCTGATGCTGATCTGAATCAGATAAAGAACATGTTAGTCTAAAAATAAAACACTGAAAGAGTAGAACAAATAACACAAACATAGGTCTCATCAGCATACATTGACATCACTACTATAAGTGAATAGATAAGTTCAGTATAAGTAAATACAAGTGAAACTGATGGAATATCACTAGAACCATGTAAGGCATTTTAATAGGTAGAAATGATGTTTTGATCACTAGAACAAGAAGGATTGAAGGCATAAAGAAGGAAGGAAATAACATGACCACACTGGCACAACAGAGAACATGATCTGCACAGCTATCCTGAAATGAACCCACAGGTGACAACTGATATTCAGCTGGCAAAAAAGATTAATGCATTCTTCTAGTGAAGTATGTTTTTGGACCTGCCATATTTATTATTGTGGTAACTGCTACTGAAACACCCCCAAGTTCAAGAAAGATGTTGATACTGTAGGAAAGCACTGGAGAAGAATCCAGGAATAAATAAGGATATGGAAAGCACGTTTTATGGAAATATCTAAGTACTTGATTCAGCTGATGAGTAATTTTTCAATTTAGTTTGAATATCAAAACCTAATGATTCATCTACAACTTCATCCTAAGAAAAAAGACAATAATGATCAACAGGGGTAAACTAGCTGGAAGTTTTAGTGAATTTTCTATCACCAGAGTTTCACCAGGCTGGAAGTTCTCGGCAATATTGTACGGTTTGATGGTTTGCTGCCCATAAAAGCTGTGGTCCCCACCCATATTAAACCATGAAGAAAAAGTAATTGGGGTGACCTCTGAGAGGTTGGAATTCTCCTTCTCTTACAAACAGCAAATACAACCATGGACACAAAGGACACAGGTTTTCTGCAAAGACTCTGTCTCTACCACAATTTCTGTGTCTTTATTTCTTTCACATGGGCTCCATGTAAAAAGAAATAAGGCCTCATGGAGCCATGCTGGAAGAGGGGACCTCTGGCACTCCTAGATGCATCCCTGGATTTTTCTAGATGATCATTACTGAAAATCCGTGCAGAATTGCTTAGTCTAAAGCCTACTGTGGGCAACTAGACTTCAGTTAAGACCTCTGTGAAATAAAGTGATATAATCACAACAAAAATACATGGAAGTGTATTAAAGGAAAACACTCTTAGCATATTTAAACTGATACTTTTCAAGGGTGCTGAAGGATTTTTTTAAACAAATTCAGATTAACATACTTCAGCATTTTCAGTTTGCTTTGTGAGTCTTAAATCGCATTGTTCTTGATGCAGATGGGTGAAACAAATGAGTGTAAAGTTCTGCCTGTGTGCTACCAGAACACACTTGAAAGCATGACCTCAAAGCTCTTAGTGAGATAAAGCAGCACCATAATTTGTTAAGAGGAATGGGTATACCGTGTTATGTCAGAAAGCTAAAGAAAAAGAGAAGGGAAGGCTAAAAATTAGTTTTTTACAAACTTAACTTCTAATTCAATTTTTGAAGAGAGAGCCGGGAAAACTTCATCTTGAATGATAAACAGAGATATTACTTCAAGTACTCTGTGTTTAGTCATGTATATAACCCAACCTTACCTTTAAATTAATCTGCAGTGCTTTCTGATTAGTTCTAGCTCCTTTCAAAGGCTTTGTGGTCATATCAGGTTTTAGATTCAAAGTGCCAATATGCTGAACTAGTACAGACATCTTAATTGATAGTACTAAGAGGAATATATTTAAGTATCTAAAACATGGCCCGGGCTTGGACTAATCACATGAATATTGAAAGCATTATTCTGCTCAGGGAAACAGAAAATTTCATTGCTAATTGTTCATAAAAGGTTTATTTAACTGGAATTTACGTTTCTTTAAGTGACACTTCCAGACAGAGAATGTCTAAGCTCTCATTAAAGTACATTTTATTAATAATTAGTTAGTACATATCAATTAATTTGTCAAAGACCATTTCTTTCCCTTCACCCTATCCTTTTTGTGTAACAGCATGTCTGCATAAACTTGTTTTTTGTATTCTTTTCTGAAAAGTGGTTCTTAGGAGATAGGTAAAGAATAAATTATCAAAAAATCCAGAGTATAGTCACTAATACTGATCCAACTTATTAGTGCCAGACTGAATAGAGAAAATCATAGAATCATAGAATGGTTAGAGTTGGAAGGGACCTTAAAGATCATCTAGTTCCAGCCCCCCTGCCACAGGCAGGGACACCTCCCACCAGACTAGGTTGCTCAAAGAAATAGATTACCCTGATTTTAGACTCTGTGTGGCCTCAAATTAAAATGCCTGAAACAGGGCCAGACTTCTCACTATGCTGCTATTCCTGCTGCAGTGAGCACTTGTGCAGCAAACTTAAATGGGGGAAGATGAGATCTCATTCTGACCCATTTTATATCGTAGCTTAACTGGTAAAGCCAGTTAAGAGGGGCAAGGAGATTTATTCCATTAAGAACTACTGCAAATCTGTTTCACAGCAAGAGCTTCCCCGACCACAACTTGTTCTTAACTCCTTCCTGTGAATTTGGGGTTTGTATAGTATCTATGTAAAGAACAGAGACCTGGCTACCCCATTGGGAGGGTGATTTACCAAGATGAGGATTTCAATGAAAAGCTGCACCTTTTCATTTCAATGAGAAGCTGCAGCCTACCTGATACAGGAGGGATGGTGTGCTCTATCTGTGGATGGAAAGCAAGAAATCTAATTGTCTCTGAAGCATGCCAATGGGCTGCCAGTAGCTTCAGGCAAGCCTTGAAGGGATGCCATTAATATAGGTGCCCCATTCTTCTAAGATGTTTGTTTTTAAAGTCTGCCCATGGCAGTTACTGTAAACTGTCATAATTAACTGGAAATGTCATAATTAACTGGACTCATATCCTATATGATGAATGTACCCAGAGTCCAGAGACCGGAGAGCAAAGGGAAGAAGGAAAAGCAATGCTGAATGAAAAGTTTTTTAACTAAAAAGAAATTGGGTAGAACAGAGAAACAGGAAACACTGAACACTGGAGACCTGAGCCTTGAACCAACTCTGAGTTTTTCTGTCAGAAAATCAGGGTGGTGTCTTCTTTGCTGTTGAAAATACACAGGGTGACAAGCCTTTTCACCCATACTTACCAGACAAACT
>BJBW01006654.1:139401-163684 GCA_004320125.1 Scolopax mira
AGTATTCTTCAATTCCCATGACTGACTTTGTATTCCCCATATCTTTCCTGGAACTTTCCTGAGAAGATCAGTTCCCAGTTTATTGAGGCACAAAGCAAGGCTGAGAACAGCAGGATCTGGATAGGATGACTGGGAATGTGATAAATTGTGTGGAAATTGCTTTTAAATTACCATTTAGCATGATGTGAGATAGGCTTTGTCTCTCCTTTTCTCTTCTCCTTTCCCACTTACTTATCTTTTGAACACTTGATAATTACCTAAGTGAGGGAATACAAAGTACTGATTTCTGTGTTTTTCAGCCTGCCAACATAATAAACATTCACGGGCTTTTATTTTTAATCTTTAACAATAGAAAAACAGATGGCATGAGTTATTCTGTAATGTCCTGTGTATGACCAGTGTTCTCTAAATGGTATGTACACTAACCTTAACACAATCTCACAGCACAGCTGGGAGGGGGGATACCGTGGCAGCTGTTTGGTATTTTCATTACAGCCTGGTGGCCATTTCTGCATGCACATCATGAGCCCGTCAGAGAAACACTCATCAGATTGTGTAGGTTGGAAGAGATCCCTAAGGCCACCTCCTCTATCCTCCTGCTCAAAGCAGGACCTGTTAGTGAAGGTTGCTCTGGGCCTTTTACAATCAAGTCTTGAATACCTCCAGGGATGGAGATCCCACTGAGTCTCTGTGTCACCCATTCCACTGTTTGGCCACCCTCGTAGTGAAAATTTCCTTATACCTAGAGGGAATTCTCTTTATTACAGTTTCTGTCTATTCCCTCAGATCCTATTACTGTAAACCTCCAAGAAGAGCCTGGCTCCATCTTCTCTACACCCATCCGCTACGTAGTTGCAGACAGCAGTCATATCTCCCTTGAGCCTTCTTTCCTTTAGGCTGAACAAGCCCATTTGTCTCAGCCCTTCCTTGTAGGTCATGTGTTCCAGACTCCTCTCCCACACCTTGGTGGACCTCCACAGCACCTCAGGCATCTCCCAAGACTAAAATCCTGAATAGAACATGTGATTCCTTTGTTGATCCAGCCCCTGATCACATCCCACACAGTCAGGCAGCAAATAATACTGAACTCCCATAAATAGGACCCACATCTTACATGACAATTTTTCTCAGTATTTACTCTCTACAGACATTTTAGGTCACCTTTTGGGAGCCAGCAACACCTAGAGGCCTGAAACTTCATCAGTGTGAGAGACACAGCACAGCTAAGGAAAAATACCTGCCTGACTCGAGCTACTCCTCCTTCCCAGAAAATACTTAGTCTTCTGAATGTCCCTGTGGTTTCCAACTCCTCATCTTCCCAGACGCGATTATTTCTATTCCTTTCCTATTTGTCAATGGTCTGTGTTTGTTTAAAGTGGAATAAAACTCAAAAGCCTAAAGTCAGTTCTTTAGTCCTATTGGACATCAACAAAATAGTGACAATTCTTGACACGTGGTGACTCCATCTGCGTAGGAGTTAACTACTGCACTTAGACATACCTCCTTTTTGCTTGGGGCTGAGCTAATCCTTTCTGCTTTGGGCAGAAGGCAGCATTAGTTTACTCCAATAGAAGCTCATCTGATGTGCCTGAAAGTCTTAGCTGTCTTCCTTAGAGCTGCACCTTGAATACACGGGCATGTGGCGTTACAAATACTGAGAAGTGGTTATTGTAATAGCCAAACATGAACCAGAATTTTAGTTCAACAAAGGGATTTTTTTATTTCTACGTGCAGTTACTTTCATATTTTTTTTCCATACAAATGTGATTTGAACTTGTCCATAATCAACCACAGGCTGTATTTCATGCTTAGTCTCTTGGAAACTGCAAAACATGCTGTCCTGAGTTTGTAAATTTAAGTAAAAATTCATTTCAGTTCAAGGGTAAAATTAATAATTCAGTTTAAGGGGAGATATGGCTTATACTTTGGGTCTTCTTTTTGTTTTCTTGCCAGTCACTGAATAACTATTGTTTGCTTTTGACATAAGTGCTGTCTCATATCAGTGCGTCACTAATCTGAAATGATTTAATCCAGGCTGGGGTTTCGTACAAAACATTTAAGTATAGAGGTGGGTATGTATATATTTGCTACTCTAGTGATTTCTGTTTATAAAGACACATTGCCTGTAAAGCTGCTTTAATTTTCATTCAAAATCCCCTTTAATAAAAGAATATAGTTTGAATTCTTTTAAGTCATAAGCACAACCAATTTGTCCTTGTATTCTTACATGGCATTTCTGCTACTCGTTTCCTCTGTTTGTATTCTGTAATAGCTTTTGTTTTCTCTATTGCTTCTCCCTAGTAATTTATTTCATTTATCCTTAAGTGCATCCAAATATTTGATCACAAAACTCAAATAGCATCTCTGCCAATTAGAGAGAAACAACTTTGATGTGCCTGACTACAGATGAAACAAAAACATATGTGGGTACTTACAAGAATGAATATCAAGCAGAAAGACAAATAGCCAAGATTGCAATCTTTTGGTTGTGAAGTCACAACAAATTTAGAGGGATGAAGAGGTCACATCCTAAAGAGGCAACATGAAACAAAATAAAAAAATATAATCAAATGGAGCAAGATTGATAGGCAGAAGAAAATACTAAAAGTAATTAGTATTTAATTCAGGAAAGTTCTTCCTAAAGGACATTTACGTAGGGGGTTGATGTGTAGTACTAAATAGCAAAATTGTCCAAAAAATGTCAAAATAAATTATTTGGAAAGTGGGATTTGTAAAGACAGTTTTAGATTGATAACAAAATTTAGCAACCAATCAATGGACAATGTTGAAAAGATTTAATCGTTTCTTTTCTAGGAAAACCTTTGATAATATTTTTAAATAAATAAATAAATAATACTTTTCTTGAATATTTTAAAAAGCAGAATAGACCCACAATCATTTCTTACCATCAGTGTGCCTAATCCCAAAGCCATTTGATGTTTTAGGCTTTATCTCCATGGATTTTAATGGTGATGGAATTCCTAATGTCCCTCAAGCAGGCATTCCCAGTCTGGGGCACATTTCCACCAGGGTAGGGAGTTTTTCCTATTTGCTTCCTAATACTTATAACACAGCGATATCACAGTAACAAAACATGAGAATTGCTGTCCAAGTACCCTTTTTGAGTCCTTGTTCCCTTTGTACCAAAGCTAATGATGTGATGTATAAGGTAAATTCAAGAAATTAAATGAATTTGAAACTTGAGGAATGAAATAGTAAGAGATTTGTGTATAAAGGGATAGAAAAAGTAAGACTATTTAATCCAGGAAGGGAGGGCAACAGAGCAAACGGGTCCTCCAGAGTCATGGTAAGGAAAGTAGGGTACTTCATGACCATGGATCTTTGTCATATTCTCAGCACAACCCCTTAAACCTCACTGGAAAAGTGCATCCTATTTAGTGCATTGACTCATCTTGACAGGAGTCAGAAATATTCTTCTTCATTTGCAATAATAAATAAATTGTCCAAATGTTCATTTAACGCCAAACAGAATTCATCTGATCTTGAAAACTAAAGAGTTCTGGATGCAGTTTTTGGCTGGGAGATTTCCCAGATGCCATAAGCCCAGGCCATGAATTGTGGCTGAATGTTTGGCAAATGCCAGACCACAGAAATCAAATGAGTGGAAAGACTTCTTTTGGCCCAATCACAGCTGATGATGTGACAGATGGGAATACTTTGTTTTTAGTGGGGCCTTGTGACACGTTCGGTTCTGACAACTGCCAGAGGCAGAACTGAGTGATCTGACCCAGGCTGTCAACTTCTAGTCTTTTATGACACCGCTGGGTGAAAAATGGGACATGTGAGCAAAGCTCAGGCACATTGGAAGGGAAAATTTGAGGCAAACCAATTAGTGATATTATTTGAATTTCCAACTTTTCATGTCTCGATATTATTTTAAAATCACAATCTTTATAGTGCTTAAAAATGTATATCTCATCTGAAACCCCAAGTCATCATTTCCCAAGCTGTCAATTTGTCATGTACTTTGTGGTCACAGGGAGGATTCACAGCTTTCGGGCAGCGACTAATTTGTTTCACATTGGTATAAACTCAGAAACATTTGTTTGATGTCAGCAGAGTGATAGCAAGGAAACACAAATGACTGGAACCAGGTCCTCTGTCTGTAAGGAGGATTTTTTGACTCAGTGATGATAACCAAATAAGACATACCCAGATTCCCAGAAGTATTTTTATTAACAACTGACAAATTAGTTAAAAGCAGAATCTAGAAGTTGAGATTAACAAATTGTCTACATCCATGTTTTCTTGCACAGCAGATAAATATTTTAATGAAAGCCTTTAAAAACGTGAATTCTTTTATGCAGTTAAAGAAAATTCACGTTACCCTTAATAATGGAGAACATTACAGTTGCAAATCACTTGAGGTTTAAGTGCTCTGTTTTCATGGCTTTTACAGCACTAATTTTTGCGAGTGCTGCCCAAACAGTATTTCCTTTATAGAGGTACAGGTCATCACTACACAAACACTGCAGAAGTGCCTGTGACTCTCTCTTCCACTCTGTCCTCCCCCATCCCTGCTCATCCAGCTGCTCCCTCAATTCACACAGATGAATGGACTTTTTGATACTCTTCGAGGGATTTGCTTAAGGCTGGAAGAGTTTCTTCAAACAGGACCCAGGGGTAATATTAGGAAAGCAACTGTCTTCACACTGAAACTGGTAAAGAGCGCTCATCTACCTTCTGCTGGCTGAGACAAAGGTGGAAACTTTTTAGCTATAAAGAGGAGATGGATAATATTAAATTTCGTGTACCCTTTTCATCCCAGCAATTTGAACAAAAGCCTTATTCAACTGTTTCGTCCAGACTGGAAAACTTAAAAAAGCATACTTTGCCCAAGATATCAACACAAATGTTAGAAATGCAGCGTTCTGTACTATTTCTCTTGATTCTCATCCACCCGACTGCACCATTTCATGCCTTTAGTGAAATGTTGCAGAACAAAAGTGAGAATGAACCCTTCATGCAAGGCTAATTGTTGCCCCCTGGATTTGCACAAACAGCAAAAGGTCAGCAAAGTGTTGCTCCTCTTCCAGTTCGGTGGATTTGGAAATCTGTTGGGAGATCATACATGCCCATTAGGAGTAGTCTACAAAAAATGACCTCTTTGTTTTTCAGGCCTTTCTGGAATTTCCTAGTGAGGGATTAAAGGCGGAGCAGAAGTAACTAAGAGTCACACTAGCTGGTTGAAGATTTTCTTGAATTTTTAAGGGTACATGTTATTATAATAGCCTGAAAGTAAAGTAAGCAGCTGCAATACATTTAAGCAAGATAATTGGGGGAAGACATTTCACAGTGAGAGTGACAGAGCCCTGGAACAGACTGCCCAGGGAGGTTGTGGAGTCCCCTTCTTCGGAGGTTTTCAAGACCCCCCTGGATACAGTCCTGAGTGACTTGCTCTAGCTCTGGACAATCCTGCTTCAGCAGGGGAGTTGGACTAGATGATCTCTATGGTCCCTTCCAACTCCAAAAATTCTGTGAAAATTCAGTGAAAGACATTCGTCCCAATATTTTAAAGTTCTCATTAATTACCACCGATTACCTTCAGGGTATCAACAAAACTTTGGCACTGCTGTCTCTCTTTTAGGGTGGGGATGGGGACGTGTGGGGGCGTAGAATATTTCTGTTTGAAAAGAGCTACAACAATCATCTAGTCCAGCCTGACCAATTCAGAGCTGACCAAAAAGCCAAAGCATGTTGTTCAGGGAGTTGTCCAAAAGCCTCTTAAACACTGCAGGTTTGGGGCATTGATCACCTCTCTAGGAAGCTTGTTCCACTGTTTGATCACCCTCTTGGTAAAGAAATGCTTCTTAATGTCCAGTGTAAACCTCACCCAGTGCAACTCTGAACTATTCCCATCTTTATGTGTCTATGTGTGCAAAAGGAGGGACACAGATTCCTCTTTATTATATACCTTATCAATTAGGTATATACAAAACTATTCCTCTGACTGAGCTGAAAAACATAAATCTTTCCAGATTATTTTTCTGAAAATTTTATTATGCAAAATGTCTTCCTAAACCAGAGCAATGGATTCTCTCCATTTCTCTCCACTTTGAAAGATATTCACATCCCCTGATATTCATTTAAATTTCATCATATGTCAAAAATATAACTTAGAAAGGTGTTAATGATAGTTGCATCACTCTAACAGTAGCTATTTTTCCATATTTTTTTTAAATAGATAACCTGATTAGCTGTATATTAGGTGAAAATGATGCATTAACCACTTTTGGTGGAAAGTTGTCATATTCTTCTTTCTCTGCTGCTTATGATTCTCTCTCTCATTCTTCCCCTCAAGGCAAAGTTGAGATGAAAGTCCTCTATGATTTAAGACCCCAAACCCTAAATTGTTTGAGAAGGTTAAAAACACTAAGTGGGAAATGCCTCTCTGAAAATTTTACCACGGATTTTCCAAATATTAAGCCACACTAGGAAACCATCAAAGCCTCAGAGTCATTCAGAAAAGTAAGAGTTTACCCCACGTGCATTCCTCAGCCAGCACTTTGCATAGACTCACAGCTATTGTTTGCAGGGGCATTTATAACCAGGTGTTAATTTCACTTGATCACCTAGCGGACAGTGAAAGTGTATTTATTTCCAATCCAATTAAAACAACCCAAATCCACGTTTTGATAAGGCTGTAATTAAGGTTTTTATAAAGAGGCTGCATTCTGAGTTTCAAACCGGAATGTTAATGCTCTTGAATTTTGCTCTTTTTGAGGTAGAATCCAGATCATACCCCCAGGCGAAATTATAGTAAGTACATAAATACATAAGTACATAAAAGTACATACAGTGTGCTGTCTGGATCCTTCTGTGACCACAGGTTTGTTCATTCTTAAGGCAGACATCTGTACTTTGCTTGATATTTGCATGAGGAGTGACCACAGTGTGTGAATGCAAGAGCTATTTATAACTACTGTCCTATAGAACTCTAGGTCCCAAACATCACCTCTTTAAGATAGAGCAACATGTATCAACAAGGTTTTGACTGAGGGGTTCAGAAAGCAGACTTGTTATATGTGCAAAGCTCTTCTAAGTAAAGGCATAATGGAGGAAAAAGTGCAGCTAGACAGACATGATGAGAAAGTGAATGCCTGTGTCACACCTCAATTTTTTTATTTAGAAAAATAAATTTAAAAAAAAAAGCAGTTATAAAATTTTCCTCATGGAAAGGATGTGGGGGATTTGTGTTCACCAAAGGTGTTCATCACCCCCTGACTGGAGTACACTTCTACCCTCTGCTCCAGGTAGCTCCTTCCCAAATGTGAAATATAGTCTTTGCTATGTATCAAAATAATAATGGAAAAGAATAAAGTAGACAGAGTGTCTTGAAAGGTGAGCATGCCCAGGGACACCACTTGAGGTGATAAGGGATAGCATATTACACTCACCACCCTGAGTGATCTCCCCATCTGCTGTGTTCCTCTGCTCAGCCAGGGCAGGTCAGCTCCCAGCACTCAGCTTGGCTGGGAACCAAACAAACACATCGCTTCATGGAGAGTCCTTACCTTCCAACCCACAGCTACTACATCTGTGTCCATACCACCTTCTTCCTTATTTTTTTCTCCATGTTGTTCCTTAGATTTCTATGCTATCTCTTGCTCACTTTAAGAAGTATTCTCTATATTCTGTACTAGAAATATGCTTTCGTATTCCTTTCTGATTTTTTACTCAGTGGATGTTTCATTTGCTCTTTAATTTTTCTAAATAAAGTAGTAAATTCCCTCCAACTACTCTTTTTAACAGTTTTAAAAGTTTCTGCTTTAAAGTAGAAGATATACAATGCAAGGATGTAATCTACACAAGCTAAATAAGTAGAACACAGTAAGTTTCAAGCTGGATGAAGACAGAGAAAGGGACTGTAATTTTGCATTTGTCAGAACTGCAGCTTGACCAAGAACCATTTCATGGGAACTGTCCTGTGGAATAGGCTTCTGCACTGTATAGTTTTACTGTGTCCCTTTTTTCAGGTGAGGGGCCTCCAGTTATCCTTGGGTGGACACACATCCATTTTAAAAGAGTTCAAGAACCTAGAACAGGTAATAACATTTTTGTCCATGGACACTTTGAAGCCAAAATACCTGAAAGCAGATCAATTCCTTATACCTGAGATAGAGAAGGTGGAAAGGAAGATACTATCAATAATAGAGTATTCTGATTGGGTCTCACAGTAATGTGCATGGTTAAATACAACAGTAAGTAACGTGCTGGGAATCAGGATGCTACTGTGAACTAGATCCCCAAGTGTTCTCCAAATCCAGGGAGGTCAAAACAAGAGGTATCAAAAATTAAACTATTAATCTGGGTTGAGAAATGGGGCAGAACTGTATGAAATCAACCTCAAGAGTTTATCCTGGAGCAGCAAGCTGCCAAATCCAACACTGCAAGGCTGTCAGCGCTGCTCTAGCATGGATTCATGTCCCATTCCCTTCCTACCATTGTACTCCATTAAGGATTTTTTTTTTTCATAAGTTTCCACTAAAAACAGCCAGTAAATCTTGGCCTCCACCCCCAACCAAACCTCCTGTACAAGCCTGGGAAGTCCAGCAATTCCCAGAAGCTCCAGATTCCCTGCAAGCGTGCCATGGGATGGCTCCAGGGAAGCACCACCAAAGACCACGCGTGTGGAAAAACCAGGCTGTAGGTTCCCAGGAAAGGAGACCCAGTGGTGCATGTGCAAAGGGGCAGAGCTGGGCACTCCTGGGGATGCGTGTTTCAGTGAAACTATTACAAATTAGCCACCTTAACCCTAACACTACAGAACGCAACACATGTATAATCATGTATGCAAGACACAACCAAAAAAATCTTACAGCAAAAAAATCTGACTGAAGCAGCAGCCAGATTCCTTATATGAGATGTCCACGACACTCACACAAACAGCAGTTCCTTTGTTTCCCTCTGGTTTACTGAGTTGCTGCTGAAATGTACTGGAGTGTTTTAAAACCACTTTCTTTCATCAATACACGATAATCTCGTGCCATCAAGCAGAGCCACCTTCCACTCTTTACCTGTGGAGGGGAATTAAAAAAGTTGACCTTCAAAGAGAAAACAGATCAGATTTTAAGGTCAGTGATAAAATTGACAGTAATCAATACAAGATTTAAAAGCAAATTAATTGGAGAAATAGATGTAATTACTGACAAATGCATAGATCATTTAAATTGTCTCAGGCAGTCATTTTATTGGCTTTTAAAAGACAGAGAAGAGAAGTCGGAGGCAAAATGAGTTTGCAGCATTAATAGCAAGCCAAATGCAGCTGGACTTATAAACAGAGCTGCCAGAAGCACTGGAGGCCCCCATTTTAATTGCATGAATATCCAAATAGTCATGTTTGCCATAAAGTATTCAAGGAGTATCCTCAAAAGTCCACTTTTAGAGAACAGGCACAAATTATAACTCTGGGCTTTATTCACAACAAATTAGTCATACGGGTGTTGCATAATTTTGCTTCAGACAAAGAATGAGCAAGTGGGGAGAGAAGCTCATAGACTGGCATTTGGACGAAGTTTGCACGCATGAAGGGGTAATTTTCTAAGTTATAGGGAAGTCAAGAACACAAACCCTAAATAAAGGGATTAGAATAGCTTTAGCAATTCCCTTTTCTGGTCTGGGAGGCTACTGAGCATGCATTTGATGTCTAAATAACACCTTTGACAGGGTCAAGACAAATTCACCCATACAGATTCCAACCAGAATGAGAAACAGCCAATTTTACCCACTGAAAACCATAGCAAAATAGATGGTTTGGCCCAGTTGAAGTAAATGTGTAGCAAAAGTTCATTTGGAGAATATAAGAACACAGCAAGCTTCAAAGAGACAGCAAGTTTCAAAGATGTGCAGTGCTAGCTGTTTGCATTTTGAGTTTTCAAAGTAAATATTTTAATGATGAACAAATTCTGTTCTGTGAAACTGGCTTTTTGACATAAAATTAAAAAGCTAGTTCTTTCGGTGGAAGCCAAAAAAACAAGGAAAAAAACGCAGTAGAGGGAAATAGCAAGAGAAGGATAAGGGCAGTTAGGTTTGTGGAGCACTGGAATGAAACTTGGAAAATAATGTCCTAAGGAGTCTGTCAGGCCCAAATTCTCCTGTCTGTACTCACATTTAGCAGAGAAAGGGGGTGTGGGAGTTGTAAAATCATAGCAGTGGGGAAGAGCTGACAGCTGGTAAAACCCACCTAATGCAGGTTGAAGCCAAGAGTCGCTGGGGTAGCAGATAGTGTTTATTTGCAATAGACCATATTTCCGTATGAATCGGGGCTCTCAAGATGCATTGGCATCTAAACCACGGCTTTAATATTTTCAAGCATTCTCTTCTCCGTTTAGTTGAATTCACTTGATTGAAGCTCTGGACTTGAAGTTCTTAAGGCCAGGGACAGTATTTGCCAGCGAACATGTTCAGCAAAATGCAATCCAGACTGAGGCTTTTGAAAGATTACTTATGCTAAAATAATGATACAATGCAAAAAGAGTAAACAGATCTATTATCAGTCCTGCCTTACTTCTACAAGAAGTTTTTTAAAATACACCTCTATTCTTTCTGTACATCATTAATGAAAATTCCTAATGCATTGATGAACTGTGAAAAAGTGAATTGTACCTTCTTGCTTCATGCAAGCTTTGGCGATTTTTGTGTTACAACTTCCAAATTGTTTCATAACTTCATACATCTCAGAATGCAGAAGAGAACTTCAGTTGGGTTTATTTTGACCCTAATTATCACAAATATGCTAATATTTGGAAATGAAATAGCAAAAGTAATTGTCCAGTTCTTAATTCCTGGAAATCACTTCATTTCACCCTCCAAATACATTAGTCCCCCTTCAGCTTGCCAGGATACAATAGCACTTAATGTTGGCTGGCATGTTGAGGTATCTTGGTGTAATCATAACAAGACTTTCTCTTGGCTGGTTTAGTGAGTACTTATATTAGATACAATCTTTCTCTGAGACAAGAAGATGTACCAGCCAAATGTTGCTGTACCAGCCAAAAAGCTTATGAATACTTAATGTTCTTGGTAGGATGATAGGGAAAGAAAAAGTTTCATCTCTGATGAAGATTAAACATTGTTCAGTTATTTGAAATTCCTGTTTCTTTTTCTGAAATGCAGTGATACACCACTGAATAAAAGTGAAGTATCATTTATTGTACCAACAAAACACCAGTTAGATTTGTCATGGCTACTGTTGGCAAATGGTATTTGAGTATCATACGCTGATAAAGCAAGCATTCACTGAGAAGTTTAGTGAAAAAAGTCAGAAATATACCCTAGGTCATACATCTTAAGGGTATTAACAGCATCTGTGAGGAAAGAAGACAGTGGGTATAGTCCAGTGTTTAGGATTTTTCATAACTGTATGTCTAACTAATAATAGTTCATTCTCTACCTGTGGAAATTCCAATACCAACCAGGAACAATAACCTTCTCTGCCTCTTCTTGGTGAACAGAGAAAGCTGTCATATTAGTCGTAGAGTTACAGCACTCATGTTACAGAGGAGCCCTCAAGGAAAACGAATTCTAGGTTCTCCTTAGCTCACATTTAGTCATGATCAATAGCCTCTCATTTTACACTTTTAATGTTAAGATACCTGTAACCACCCCATTTGGAGTCCGTAATAACAAGCAAGGGAAATGACTTCATTTCAGAAATTCGGACTGGGTTTCTAAGCATCCACACTCCACTAAGCAGTGTTGTTGAGACTTAGCCTCTGTCTGTAATTCATGTTATAAATCCCAGTCTCAGCTGTGCAATTGAGTAATTTTATCATGTGGACAAACAGATTGCTTTTTTAGAAAAGTCCTTTTAAGACACATAAAGTCAGAATCAAACAGAGGGTTTGCAGAAGTGGAAATAATTTTTTGTTTTTCATGAAATTCATGCTGTAAAGCTTTGGAGACTTTTCTCTTGCACAGGATTTAGTATTTATATATCAGAAGCAATGCATTTTAAAAGAAATCAAGCTATACCCTGGCTGGTCCTCATCTGAATTGTATAAAAATGTTATATGACTTTCTCAGGTCTTAATATGAGGTAAATTGCTTCCTGCTTTTATTCCTGTACATTTTGTCTATGAAATATCTTTGTATATGAGGTGAAAGATTCTAGAGGTAGTGGAAAGACAAGGGGCTTTTATGCCAGGAAATGCGTTGCTCTAGTAGAGAAAAGGTACTTCTAAAATCAACTAATGCACATTTGGTCTCACATTTCCTCCTGTAAAAAAAACCCAAAACATCTTGAAATATGTTATGGTTATGTATTAAACAATGAGTATACTTATACTGTTAAACAACTTACCCCCATGACTAATTCCAAGATCACACCCCCTGATTATCTACACTTCATATAGCTTTAGTCACAATGGGCCAAAGTATCTGCCTCTGAGTTGAAGCCCAGAGAGCTACACAATAATTCACCCCAGGACTTCTGCATACTGAAAACTTCTTCTGCACTGAGAGGGGGAGAGTGACAGAGAGAGAGAGAGACAGTGCAGGGCTCCTTCTGTATCTCAATAAGAAAGGCCCAACAGCACACAGTTCAATAAGGTAACTGCTTTAACAAGACAGGATAAGAAGAGGAATTTTTATGGTCTAGCCCTAACTGGCAAGTAGGACCATGCAGCTGCTTGTTCACTCCCCCCATGGTGGGATGAGGGAGAGAATCGGAAGAGTAAGAGTGAGAAAAAGTCATGGGTTGAGACAAAAACAGTTTAATAAGTAAAGCAAAAGTCATGTACACAAGCAAAGAGAAACAAGGAATTCCATTCACAGCTCCCCATCAGCAGGCAGGTGCTCAGCCATCCCCAGAAAAGCAGGGCTCCATCATACAAAACGGTTACTTGGGAAGCAATCAGCATCACTCTGAACTTCCTTCCTTCTTTATATATTGAGCATGATGTCACATGGTATGGAATACCCCTTTGGTCAGTTGGGGTAAGTTGTCTTGTATGCATCCCCTCCAAAATTCTTGTGCACCCCCAGCCTACTTGCTGGCAGGGTGCTGTGAGGAGCAGAAAGGGCCTTGACTGCTCAGCAACAAGAAGAACAACAGTGCATTATCAACACCGCTCTCATCCCAAATGCAAAACATACCCCACAAGCCCCAAGACAAACCCCCACTTTCAGTGTCTTTCCCTTGAGTGTCTTCTAAATTATTTCTTTTAGTACTTTTCCTCAGGCACCTAGCTCTTCTTATTTAGCAGATGGACTCCCAAACTGTGTTTTGAATTCATTATCAGTGGTCACAAATCTAATTTGCAACACCTAATCTGTAGACCCAGAAGTCGTCTGCTGGAGCTGATTTGAAAACAGCAACTTCTGACTCCAGTCAGTTGAATCATCTCTCTTTCTTCTCCAGATTGCATTGTGGACATCTACATGACTTTATTTTCATTTTCAAGTCCTCCCTCAAATTAGAAAAGGATTGTCAGTGTTTGTCAAAGGAGCAAGCTGACACAAGTTCTTTCCTGACCCTACAAGAGATGTATATAATTTTAATCCTAAATGATCTCTAGTTTTGGTAAGAAATGGCTCCTACAAATCAATATATTTGTCATGTTTTCCTTTCCTAATGTAATCCTTCAAGATATCTGAAGGTTGGAGGTCTCTTTTGCATTGTAAATACTAAATAATAAAGTCTATTTTTTTCCTCAAAATATATATGCCTATCAAGGCTAGTAAAATACTGACTCACATATTCTTTTCTGTTGCAGAGGTACCTATTAGTCAGATGAAAAATGTCTAAGAGTTCTCCCTTATTTAAAGATCTCATACCAATGTCGGAGTAATTAAAATGACACCAACTTTTGAGAAGGGCATTTAAAGCCAAATATCCTTAAAGGAAGTACAAAGTGGAACCCATATTAGAAAGTGTCTTTCACAAGAAGAGCAAAATAGTTCACTGCCCTCAATTAGACCATCCAAAAGGCTGAAGGGAAAAGAGAAATATCTTTCCAACTCGGTATGGACACAGGAAGGGCTGGCTAAATTAGCAGGCGTGCTCATTTGGTGAGGGGCGGAAGGCATCACGGCACTTCAAGGGCTCTTTGTTCAAATTCCTCCTCAAATTAGAGGAAGAAATGAGATAATTTCCCTGCTAAATCATCCTTGCCAGACATAGGTTCTTTTTTTCTGAACTTCCTTTTTTTTTTTTCTTTTTGCTTTACAAATGGGTAAGATTGCACCAAATGGCAGGTATTTTCAAGAGTACTGGGAAGAAAAACTTAGGAGAGGTTTTTCAACTTTCAGCTTCTATTATCAAGCCATGTGCTGTCTGCACTGTCACCCACCTTATTGTTGAGGAAAAGAACAAAATATAAACCCAAACTACTATGCGTGCTAGACAAATAGCACTTCTTTCCCCCTTGATTACAGCCAAGGCAACGTTATTTTTATTCAAACTGTCCATTTTCACAATCTTCACTCTTCATCTCCAACCACTTACTGCTTGCTATAGTTCAAATAGTTGTGGCAGACCCTCACTAAAGATCTGAGGGCACATTATTGAAACTCCATGATACAACAGAGACAATAGTGAAAACTTCCAGAACCTGTTAACGGTCAGTTGCATCCAAGAATCACAACAATTAAAATATAATACAATAAAATCTTAAGGAATTTAAAATCTAATGTAAAGTAGGACTCCCAGCTGTATTGTAACATTAGTTAAAATTTTAAGTGTTTCACCCCTTAAAGGTAACAGTTTTCAACCCATTTGGGCAAAATTGAATTATCTGTGTATTGTCCAAAGACTGCCAGCTTCTCTGACATTGTCCTGTACATTTGATAACTTCTAAGAATTCTTCTTTTTCCCAACATCTTGGAACAACAAGATGTTTCCAAAATGTTCTGAGCTAAATGTCTCTTTCTTCTGCAACAGCCACCAGAGGCCGTTCAACAGAAATTAAGAATTTTATTTCTGAAATTATTGTATAAAACTGACATATTATATAAACATCCATATATGTTCTGAAACTCTTTGTTTAGATCTTGATTTTCAAATTGATGATCACTTATTATTTATATTTTAATCTGTATGATGAGTTTTTACCTCCACAAAAAAGGGGGGTTTAAAATATTTTGCCAGGTTTTCCTATCCTTATACTTTTCACCAGCTGTGGGGGCTGCAGTGTCACAGCCCCTGGGGGGTGCCCGGGTGAGGACACAGCCCTGTTGGCTCCTTTGTATATCAGAAGAGGCAAGGACAGTGGCATTTCAAGGATACTTCTCCTCTGGGATGATCAATCACCCTGAACCTAGCACATAATTCAGTTTTAGTGACCAAAGCTTACAAAAGAATCCATGCTGGTGATGAGCTTACCAATACTGATAACCATAATGAACTGGGTTTTCTGAGGCAGAGTCACTAAATCAGAGTTATGGGCCAGTTGCTAAGCAGTTAGTTCTGCTGAGGAGCAATGAATACAATCATTTCTACTGGACAGTTTTATGTCTCTCATCTGAAAAACTGTATTCAAACAACTAGTAGACAACCCTGCCTGAATTTTACTTGTGACATACTTCATCCTGAGAGCAGGGTTTTGAAGAACAGATTTAAAAGTTCTTTTTGTGTATTGATCTGATTATTTTAATGATATCATCGTGTTTTAATTCAAAATAGAATTTTGTTCCATGAAACTTAATTAAAAAAAAATAAAATATAGGTGCCAGTCTTCTAATCAGTCTGAAAATATAAACATCGTACCTCCATAGCTGATCTGAAAGCACAAAGGCACTGCTAGGACAGATGCTTCTTGAAACAAATTGTGTTCGCTTCAGTTTTAAATAGTAAAAGTAAAATTGGAATTTATGATAAAACAAACTGTCTAGCTAACAAGCGAACTTCTTTCTACTTTCAGAAATTTGTGTGTTTGTGAACCTATTCCAGTCCTGCTTGAACACTTTTCCTTTATAAGCAAGTTTATGGAACTAAAAGTATTCAGGCAGCTTCAGAGACTAAACTCTTTCACAATGCATTGTCATACTTAGTTTTTCACTGTATTAAAATCTGATTTTAAAAATTGATTAATTAAACTCTATAGTTATCCTAAGAATGGCCCCAGAACCCTTATGCACAGGAAAACAAGTGTTCTACCAAAAGGTTTATGCTTACACAATCACTGTGTCAAATGTAAGGTACAGAGTGAATGTTACCTCTTTTCAAATGAGTCTTCCAAGTGGCTTAGTAGAGCACAGCCTTGTGACAGTGACTCACAAAATTCATCTATACCTCCTCTTCTTAGTAGCCAAGCTCTGTTAATGAGTTTTGAATAGCAAAGCACAATATTAGTATTTCATTATTTAAAAGGCAAAATCTAGGCCCAGTAAAGCAAAACCATGAAGTACATATTATATGAGTTCATCCAGAGAGTAACAACTTTTTTGGTACTTTCAAATCATAGGCAAAAAAAAGTTCTTAAGTCACTTAATTTTAAACCACAACATTCCTCACCCTGACCATTCGTTTGGAGGGAAAGAGGTTGCACGTGAAATGCCCAAATGACTCCCATCCAAGTAGAAGCTAATCTTGAAATCCAGGGCTTTTCTGAATGGGAGCTGCAGTCAGTACAGAAAACATTCCCCGTGTGAGAAGGGACCACAGAGATATCTTTGGGCACTTCAGCACTGTTAGAGCTTCCCCAGGTATGGTGGGGATTCTCCAGTCCCACCGCTTGCACATCCCAAGGGGGAGCCTGCCTGAATGCACACCAAACCCATGAACAGGTAAACGAAGAATTAATTGAAGTGAAAACATGCTGTGTTTAGTTAGTGTTAGTGTTTAGTTGGAGAAAAAAAAAAAAAGAAGTAAGTGCAGGATTAAAGGTCTGATTTATAATGGAAGCTGAAGCACTGTAACAGAAAAGCAGAAAGACAGCAACATGAAAAGGCTCCTGTACTAAGAGCACTAAAACATGATTTTCTTTTCAGCCTTGTGGTTGATTTCATCAGGTATGCACTGAACTTTCCCGTTCGCCCATAGCCAAGCCTTTCAGAGGGACACCTGCTTGACTCAAGTGGTGAAAACACCAGTTAACTCAGTGCATCTGGAACACACAACGTACAGAAACGTAAAGACATAAAAAGATGGGAGCCAGCTTTTTAAAACTTGCATTTTCCAGCACCATCCTCAAATACTGAGGATGCTAGAAAAATAGCAGCAGTCTTGTACTGCTAACTGCAGGCACATCTCTATCTCCCTCCATCCTACGTGTCACTTTCTCTCTGCTCTCATCCATTTAATGGCGTACACATGAGCTTGCAAGATTTCTCTGACTCTCAGCCACAGATGCATCCATTCATGCCAAATACTAAGAAAAGGGTTCTGTGTCACTCTGGGCTTCATGCTACGATCTTTATGTGATATACTGTTTATTTAAGTTCAGCATGATTGTGCTCTAAGAATTTATTCATCCTAATGAAAAAAAAAAATCCCCACTTCTCGAATATTTTCCCCCTTTGAGGTAAAATGATGTTCATTCTCAAGGGAATTAAACACTATGGTTTGCCAAGCTGGCATCTGGGGTGGGGACCGAGGGGCTAATCTAAGTTTGACAATAGAAATATTAACAAGAAGCTGGGCAAAGGGGAAAAAATTCCCAGCGAGCTACATCAGCTGAGTGATCATTTCCTCTTGAACTTGCTCATGGTGACAATTTCAGCAGCTGAGTCTCACCGACCCCAAAGTTAATGAAAGTCTCCTGTAACTGCTCTCATGTAAAATTCAGTTTCATGGTATTTGCAGCTGGCAGGGTTGTTAGTCATAGCAGAGATGGTACCAAGGAACCCATGCGAAAGAGCTCAGCTATTCTGTGCTAAAATCTTATAATTTGTATGATCCTGCTCACCTTCCCACCTGTTTGCATCTTTTTCCCATTCTTCAGATTAGTTTTATAGCTTCTGAGTTTTAGTTCTCCCATAAATATACATTTTTACTGCACTTGGCATCAGGCATATCACTCTTTTTTCATGTGATCATACTGCTAATAGTATGCATTAGTCCAAAATATAAAAATTTGACCATACCCAAAGCTCCTTCAATTCAGTTCATGGGGAAAGGGAGAATATGTAAAAAAATTACCGGTTTAACATGAGTACATCTCCATGTACAGACACTGGAAAAATAGGATGAATTAACCAAATATATTTTCCCTTAAAATACTGATTCATGTTTAACAGAATTTTCATAAGGTTTGTGTATGTTGCTGTTTCAAGAATGCTGCAATTTCCCTTTTCCAATTAAATATAAACAATCAAATAATAATCAACACAACACCAAATAATAAAAGCACTGACAGAGCAAATCAGCTGGATATGAGTTCTTTAAGAAACCACTGACGTATAGTAGGATAAACGATTCTCAGATCAAGTTAAATTTGCATCTCAGTGATTTACAAACAGGGTGCAAGTCCTTCAGTTTCACTCAGATCTTGTACACAGTGAGATGTGGAAGAAAACATCCATATGTTAGTATTTTAGAGCTCCTACATTAACTAGAAATGCTAAAGGTAAGGGTTAAATAGGCAGTTTCCTATCTTTTCTTTTCTTTTTCTTTTTTTTTTGTTGTTCAGCCCACATTTTTCATAACAATATTTACTGATCTTTTACTTGGCTCTTTTCTGCTTATCAATTTTTTCATTTCTTCTGTAAAATTATTTTGAATCAAAATTTAGTAGTGACTCTTTCAGCCATCCTTGCAAGGTACTTACCTTGTTTCTCTCCATTACCTTCTAATAAAAGCACACTTGACAATGTGTTTGCTGCCTTATGAAACAGAGGAGTTTGAGCTCTTTACAGTGTCAGCACAAAACACAGCATGCATAAAAAGGAAAGAAAAAATCCATTACACACCACCTGTAATGCAACGCTGTCTATTTAGTTATCACTTTCTAGCATGTTCTAGGTCAAACACTTTCTCTGTGGTCATGAAGATAGAGTTTTTGATTTAAAAGTATTCTGTATTCGTGATCTGAGACTGGAACAGAAGTGGCCAGGCTTGTGTTCTTGGCTTATCATCAGCTTTCTTTTTGCTTTTCTGTTCCTCAGCAGAGATTGATACAATCTCTGTCTAATCAAGTTTCATATATCTTTTATTCCTAGACTTTGTGTGATGTATTTGGTAGTGGTAAATGGAGAGGTCTTGATCCCTCTGCCAACTTCCCTTACCCATGCTTTTCTTCAGCAAATCCACACCTGAGAAACAAGGGGATCCAGCCAGCTCTGGGTAGGCTGCTACAGCCACATTGAGGTCCAAGGGCAGGAGCAGGCTCAGGACTTGGTGTCAGTACAACTGTATTGCTGGGACAGTAGCCAAGTCCATAAGCTGCGTGTCTCAGCAGGATCGAGTAGCTGATGTGAAGCACGATCCTGACACACTTCTTCTTGCCCTGTGTGTGGGCCAGTTTCTCCTCTGCATTGGACACTCTCCATCCTGTAGAACTGGTTTGACAATCAGAAACACTAAAAAAGCATCACTCTGTTGTAGCCAGCAGAGAACCAAATGTCCTTTTCTCATCGCTGAAATACAGGTACGAGTCCTTCCTCAAGCACTTTGACTAAAATGCCCAGTATAAATTCTTAGTTTCATTGTATTTCAAACTTGGCAGGAGTTGAGGTAGTGGTCATTACTGAGCAGTCAGAACCCATCTCCCCCATCGTACCATATTTCCCAAACACTTTCCAAGCCAGGTTTGCTTAGACTGCACCCTTATTCGCCTTGTACCCACAGTGCATTCCTCTCAGTTTACCCTTGGCTGAGGGGTTTCCAGTTGCCAGTGCCATTGCTATACAGATGACACTACTAAGGCAAGACAGGATGAATAACAGGGTAAACAGACCTGTTATTAATATCAGTTATTATGTACAGAAATGAAAAAAATTGAAGTAATCTGATACAAATACCTTTTTTTCTGCAGGAAAGAAAACCACTGCAGGAGAATTTGAATGTAAATGTTGGTTTCGAGAATTAAGCTTGTGTGTAAAAGCATCTAACATTTTACACAATGGGTTTATACAATCCACAAGTTGCAAATACTCCTTCAGAGATTACAAAAGGGCCTTCATGTTTTTTTAACAAGCTAGAAGATTTGGGATCTTTCACAGCTGTTAAAGGATCTTTGATATAGTATTTTGCAATAATTTGAGCTACATAGTACAATTCATTAAGATGTTCCTGTGCATAGAGCTATTAAAAAGTCAACTTTTTTGAATTAGTGGTTTAACCTATTTCTGCTAAGTGTCTCAGCATTATTATCCAACTGATCTTTTATGAACCTCTTTAACCTAGAAACACTTCTGATTCCTTTTCTTTAGAATGAACAAGCTGTGCACATTTTGTATGGTTCTTGAGGTATGAAAATACATGAAAATACACAGGGATAGTAACATGTAGTCATTAAACTGCATTAAATCCCTCCAGGAACACTCTTATTCTGAACTTAAGCTGCTTTGCTCCATCTAACATCTCACTCCCAAAATAAACTGAAATAAAACAAAATAAGGCAATTAAAAATAAGCCTCATTAAGGTCACTTTATTGCTGTATGTACAGAGATGTGTACAACTATGTGATTTAGGATACTGACTGAAATGTTAATTTGAAAACATTTCTCTAAATGTCTGCCTGTATATGAGTCCGGAGTGATACCCAGGCTATTTACACACCACTCTACTAAATAAGACAATTTCCATTTATTTTAATTTGCCTTGATTAAAATTTATAAAAGAAAAGGACTGCTGATAGAATACCATGTATTCATTTTATAAGTAAAATCTAAGACACGAGGAACATAACAAAAGACTGAACTACAGATAAATTCTGGCCAAGATTTCTAAATATGGATGTCTAAATCATGCCAACATGCCCCGCAAAAACATGTTATCAATATATATATAAGAATGTAAGGAAAGCTTTCTAATGAGGTTTTTCAACAACAAATTTTCAAGAGGTGTCTAGCTTCAAAACCCATTTTAGTTTGATCATGTTCAAGATGGGTGGCCATCTTACCTACCTTCAAAATTAATCAGTAAACCTGAAGTAGTAAAGGTTTTCAACATTCATAGATGTCTTAAAATAGCGACCTGAAATAACTGGCTGACAACGTTCAAAGCGGCAGCTCGTGGCAGAGCTGGGTTTTGCAGGGTAAGCTGGTGCACTGGAGAAGGGACGGAGCCCCGAGGGTGATACCTCCCTCAGGTGGTACAGCCATCCCCTGCAGGGCAGCCACCCGTCCCCATATGCAGCTCCAGAGGTTGGACACCACTGTGGAGGTCTCAGACCACAGAGGGCTCCTGGTTCTTCTCACTGAGCCAGCAAAGGTGAAGGTGACCTCAGCTGTTGAAGGGGAGCTCTGCTAGGTGGCCTGCAGCATCCGGCATGGGAGGTGCAGGAAAGGGTGAACAGCTTCCCTCCCATCGCCAGGGATGATGATATACAAGCAATTGGAAGGACCTTTACAAAACTGCTGCAAAAGCCTAAGCTCCAAAAGAGTGAGGAAAGGGGTATGGAGTGGATATGGAGACAAAGGAGGAACATCACGAGGACACAGACCCTTCAGGAGGGGAAGAACTGAAAGCATGTATTTTTGAGCAGCTGGCTTCCTTCTCTCTGCAGCTTCTCAAGCTAGGAAATAGCTCAGTCTTAGAAGAGAAGGAACAGCTACTGTCAGGATTGGAAACCTCAGGTCTTCCAGTTAGGACTATCACTGGGAAGACGAGGTGGTGAGGAGAAACTTAGCATGCAAACAACCGCGAGTCTTGGCAAAAGCCCTGCCTAAGGAGCTTCTCTATAATTAAAACACAAAAAAGGACAAAATAGGAATATATTTTTACTTTAGGCTTTACAAGCAAAGCCTTTGCACACGCCTGTTTGGTTAGGAAAGACTATGGGAAGCAACCAGTTACAGGTGTCTTATCATGTTTAAAGTAAAAATAATTTCTTATGTTTAAATGAAATTACCTATATTTCAAATGGTACGTATTGTCTCCTGCCTTGTCGCTGGATACCCCCTCAGAAGAGTCTAGCTTTGTCTTCTTTCTCCCCTCCATCAATATTTATACGCATTGATGAGATCCTCCTGAGCCTTCTTTTCTTCAGGGTAAGCAGTCCCAGCTTTCTCAGTTTTTCCTCATATAATCATATAATCATCTTTGTTGCCCCTCAGTGGACTCTCTCCAGTATGCTCATGTCTCTTTTGTACTTGGACTGCAGTTCTCCAGATTTCTCTAGCCTGTAGAGGTCCCTCTGGATGGTAGTATCACCCTCTGGTATATCAGCCACTCCTCCCATCATGATAGCAGTCATCAGTTTACATTGACAGGTACAATCAGATAATGTTGCATCTACGTTAACACTGCTAGTTTTTATTAAGATATTTACATTTACACGATAAAATTTTTCTGCTTTTCTGTTTAATAATCAATAATATAGTTAATATGCACAGTTTATGTATAATCTTTTGATATAAAAGGACTAAAAAATACCTTTTTGCACCTTCATAAGCCAAGTCTTTATGCAAAAAATGATGTATTGATTCTGTCTTGACCAAAGTCTCCCCCTATTCAGTGCCAAGTATGCAGAGGAAGACTACTGACTAATGCAATTAGTAGGATTTGTATTACCTTCAATTTGGGGAGGGAAAAAATAAAAAGAAGAAAAAGACATATGAGATTCAGAAACTGATGCATATTTTGTTTACTATCTACAAATCCTGTAACATTAATCTAAAATTAATGATTCATAGCAGAAGGTTGGGTAGAATGTATATTTGTAACAGATCATAGCAGGCAGATTTGTTTGCGTACATTGTTTGTTAATAGGGAAGGATGGGATTATGATGTCAAATTAGATCCTTCCTAATGGAAATAAGAAAAAAGAAAAGAAGCTATTTTTATATTTATTTATAAAGCATAACCTTTTTTTAATCCCCAATATATTTTCATGTGCTGCTTCAAGAAGTCTCAAAGTTTCCAATTTATTTCAACGTGTTAGCATTTACCGGGCTTTTTTTTAGAAAAGCTTAGAGAATTTGAAGGCAGCAAGCGTACTCAAAAAGAAATGCTCAAATCTTTCTCCATCCTCCATAGAGCATTAAGAAGTTTCACTTCAAGACTTTGTAGCATACACAAGACTTTGTGTATAGATTATAGATACGACTAAGCCAAGAAAAGCAGATTTAAGTGAGGCTCTTGGGGGCAGAATTGAAATGGACGCTGGGACTACTCATAACTTGTTGTCTGTGTCAGGAATGATCCTAGATGCTAACAAGGAACAGGGGATTCAAACCTGAATGCTCAGGGTGAACGTTTTCATGCACTAGGAGGAAAGCCTTAGAAACAAAGAGTCTGTGTTGGGAAGCTCTTGTCTCTCATGCATTCTATTTCATTAGTCCCCTGTATGTTGTCTTCATTTATACCTATTCCTTTATCTTTCTGTAGATAAGTGCTTTGGTTTGTTGGGGTTTTTTGGTAGACCTGAGCAGATAATACCCATGTTTATCCTTTAGCTGTCTCTTAAATAAATAAATTGTTAAGTCAGTGTTGCCCCTCTTCATTTAGCTCTAATTATACCTTGAAAATGAAAGGAGAGGTGTTGGGTGGGGAGACAGAGGGGCGGATGGAAGAAAAGGAAGTAAAAAGCTCTGTATATTAACTACAATTAACTACACTAAAACCCAAAAATGGCAGTTTATTGACAGATGGGCAATTGTAATTGCAGGTCCCAGGGGCTGCAATTCAAATTAGATTTAACTTTGTAGGGGATGACAAGGAATTAATCTTAGCTGTGTTTGCTGTTGCATACGCCTCTTTTCATCTGGCTGGCTTTTAAATATACAAAGTTGCAAAAGCATTTGCAGTATAGCTGGGGGACAGCACCACGAATAATCCTATTTAAAAGTGGGATATAATGAGGCAAATTGAAGTTTTGTCTTGCACATGGGGAAGTCATTCCAGGAGCCCAGACAGAGATAAAAAGTGATGTGTGGGTGAAGCAGGAGCAGGGTGTCCTCAGAGAGCACCCAGCGCACCCAGCAAAAAGCTGGAAACACACTGTATTTGGTGGAACGCTTTGGTGACCCCTGGCAGAGAGCCACAAGCCTGAGTATAACAGTTCTCAGTTCTGTGATGAAACAGAAGGCAATATGTGGGGGCATGTGCAGGGGAGGAGACATTAGAGAGATGCCAGTTGTTCAGAAGGAAGGAAGCAAGCTGGAAGCCAGTAACCAGTGGTGTCCCCCGGGGATCAATACTGGGTCCAGTCCTGTTCA
>BJBW01006655.1:0-36886 GCA_004320125.1 Scolopax mira
CTGTGGGACACCACTCGTGACTGGACGCCAGTTGGATTTTAACTCCATGCTGTGAGCAGCCATGCAAGACTCAGCACACAAAGCTGGCTCCCACAGACAGCAACTTTGATTTCATTCAGTCCTGGAGCCTCAGAATACTCCCTCTCATGTCTTGCCCACAGTGGTGTTTGGATATAAGTCAGTATCGTAAGAGCTCAGACCAGGATCTTAAAAGAAAACCCTCCTGAGAGAAAAGCTTTGCTCTTCTTTATTGCTTCTCTCTTTTGTAGCTGGGCTAGTGATAAGAAAGAAATTAAGCTGCTCCCTGCAAGATCTAATGTGAAGCCATAGCCACTTCAGTGTCAAGATTGTTATTTGAGCTTTTTTCTAGTACCAGAAACCTTTATGTATCCTTCACCTCTGAATTAACCAGAGAAGGTTACAGACTTAACTCTTCCCTCCCTTGGGAAAGCTCCTGACGCCATCCAAAATGACGCAAGGACCCAGATAATTGTGATCATCTGGAATTGTGATGGTCTAATCACACACAGATGCACAGGAGCAAGACCAAAGGACTAGCCTTTAGAGATGTGCATCTGCTACCTCACAGAGCACTAAATAAAACTGTGCCTGCAGCTGACAACAGGCTGAGGCAAACGCCTGCCCCCAGAGTCTTCTGAATGTTTCTTTTAAGGATACTTTAAGGGATGCTGTGTATGTTCTCAAAAGCTCATGCAGCAATTCAAAATAAAGACAAATGCAACAGAAAAAAAACCTGCTGTAGTCTAGAATGGATTTTCAAATTCAGAGAAGACACTTATTGCTCCATGCACAGAGGGACAGGAACACAGCAGTGCTCTGCTGTTATTTCATACCCAGCACCCAGAGGAATGTGGGCAGAGGGTACCCAGTGCTGGGTGACATCTGGGGAGAGTTAGCTGCCCTGAGGGAACTGCTGCACTTTGAAAAGGTTTTTCTCCAAGTCTTCTTTTGCTCATTCTGCTGAGTATTAGAGACACAAAAGGCCAGCTAAAATTTCCCTCTATTTTGGATAATTATCTTCTGTGGTACCTTGTGTCTGAACTAATTTCTTTTCTCTGTCAAAAACATAATTATTTCCTTAGCTGATTCATTCTTGCTTGGGCTGGGGCTCAGACACCAGCTAACTCAGGCCAGTTAGAATTGTCTTGACTGAACTCTCCTCCCCTCAACCCTCAGCTCCAGAGTCAGCCTTCCTAAAGCCTGAATCTCCACTACCACATCTGTTCTCACTCGGTGATGGATAGAAAACTTCTTTTCTTGGGTATGGGTTTATGTACTCTGGGATTTCAATGGAGGCCTCTAGTAATTTGCCTTATATGCTTCTGCTGCTGCATTTCAGCTTAGTATTTTTCAGCAACATTTCCCTCTGCTGAGCTGTGCAGATAATGGGCAAGATGCACTTCTTAGCTCTACCAGGGGGTCTCATCTCATGTCTCTCTCCAGGTGGAGGGAGACGGGGCTGGATGTAGCATCTGAAAAATTCTTCCCATGTTGCAAAACCCAAACTGTGGGCAGGGCTGCAGGGCAGTTGAGGCGCTGAGGAAAGAGGATGAATCTTCACAAGTCTAGAAGAAGGACGCTGCCAGTTCTGGGCATGGGGAACAGGGCTGACTCAAGGCTTGTTGAGGAGAGCCTCAAAGCAGCACTCCCTTCGGAAGGCTAGGACAGGCTTGGGCTCTGTGCTACCCATGCCTGTGTCATTTCTCATTTCCCACTACGGATAAGCTCACAGCCTGGGTGCAGAGAACAAGCACAGACCCCTGCAGCACACTCTATTTCGTGCCTCGCAGTGTGTTGAAAAATAGAATTTCTTGGGTAGTTATCAGCTGAACAGGCCAAATAATACTCACAATTCCCAAATGCCAAACAAATTAGGTACACAGACACTCTTGCATCTCCTCAGTCTCCCTAACAGAACTCACCTTAAAAGTCAGCTCCACACAGAAACATAGTTCTATTTTTCTATGCTAACAAGTCAGGTTTTTTTCTTTCTTTTCCAGTGAGTTGCTGAGTTTTTCTCATTTTCACAACAGACAGAAAAGACATTAAATACTTCTGTACTGATTCCTGTAGCACTAGTTTTTCAGCCTTTTTAGGTTTACTGACCCCTACACAAATGTTCTGTTGAAGCTGCTGACCTTCCCAGAGAGCCCTTGCCCCCACCAACACAAGGGTCCAGCCTAACCCCTTTTTAGAGCCCTGAGGAGCCACCTGCCACGCTCCAGAGATACCAGCCCCTGCCTTGTGAAGTTACCTGAGAGCAGCACACATAGTGCCGTGTTTTCTGAGATTACAGAGGGCATGGAGTAGCTTACAGGGGACAGCATGGAAGGTAAAGAGCAACCTCCCTTTCAGAATACCGTTCAGAGAGATGGCTTCAAATCGGAGAATAGCAAAAGGTCATGTCAATGAAAGGAGAAATTAAACCTTGGCATAGGCAAACATTTCCCTTGTGTCTAGCATGGATACGTGAGGGGACAGAAAATAAGCCTTTTGGGTAGTGAAAGACACAGCAGGGAGGGTACAAGTGATGCCTTGTGGTCTTCTTAAAGAGGAGGGCACCTAGCACGGCCACACTATGCCTGTTGTCCCTGAACAGCAGCGTTGCCATTCCCAACATGCCGGGATGCCACAGTGAAGGTCCTTACCTTTGCCTGTGCTTCACCAAAATAGTCTCAAGTTCAGCTTCAGCAGTGCAAGGGGTCATATTAAGGGAGGCCAGGGTTCCCCAGAAAGGCTGACAGGGGAGGATTTCTCTTCAGCTGCTGGAGAAAGGTGACAGCAAGGTGCAGTTTCATAGGAGAAAAAGAGAAGTAAAATCTGCTCTGCTTGCCAATGGAAATGCAAACACACGGCTGGCAGTGCACTCGCTCTGTGATGGGCCAGCCAGGGGAACCCAGATGTCGCTGCCTGGCAGAATTAGCCATGCAATGGCAGCAAACTGCTTGCCCCCACAGGGCTGGCACCCCTGACTATGATGCCCACAAGCTAAGTGCAGCCTGGGGTGGTGGATGGTCCTCAATACAGCTACCATCTCCTGCCTCCTGTCTTCACAGATAGCATGCCCAACCCATGGAACCAGGGCTACTTGTGCTGCTGCCATGTTTAGCAGGCACGCAAGCTAACGTAGCTTTTCTGAGGGGGTTAAAGAAACCTCAGCCCCACTGTATAGAACCACTGCTAAAGTGGGCCTGTCCCACTGGAAGAAGGGGTCTGCAGGACCCATGGGGTCCCAACCAGCCTCACTCTCTGACTGTCCCACTTTTTTGGTTGGCTTTAGACACTATGGAGAGGATGATGTGACAGGCAGTTTGTGGGAGCTACTGATTGCTGGCACCCTGCACTTTGCTTTTGTCATGTCAAGTCATCTGCAAGCTGCTCAGAGCCTATGTGATGGTGCTTTTTGCTTGTTCAAATGGAAATGAAGCCAAAGCCAGGGTGACATGCACTACTGTGCAGAGAAATAAATGCAGAGCCACAAAGCAGCACTTCCACCTAATCTGAGGCCATGTGCTTCACCAGTGCCTGGGGAAAGGCTACTTCACAGAGAAGAATTTCACTTTGGACTAAAGACAAGGTTTATGTAACCTCAAACCCCAAAGCAATCAAAGGAGTGTGGATGGTCAAACAGAAGGTTGCTGGCCTTCTTTTATCTGTGTTTTCCCTTCTTAAGTTCTTGGCTGTCCTGAAGTGCGCTTCAGGGCTATTGTTTACTACGCGAAGTTCACCAACCCTCACGGTCACCAGCCTTCTGTGTGAACCAGCCCTGGTTCAGAGACTCTCATCCTACAAAGCATCTGTCAGGGTGTAAGCAGGGCTTCTCTGCTGGGTCAACAGCCTTGCCAATGGCTGGTGGGCTGCAACCCAACTGCGGCAGGTACCTCAGACACCCGATGGTGTGTATTCACCCATAAAGACATGCCCAGCCTCTCTCCCTTGGTCTCTGACTACCCCTGTGTAAAGCAAAGGTATGTTTTTGTGCAGTTGTTCTAATACTTCCCTCAAACTATAAAATAGGGGCTGGAATAAGTGAGAGAAAGGCCAGAAGCACAAGTCACTCCAGAGCATGATGTGACCCATTTTAGATCAATCAAAAATACCTTAACTCCCCCATAACCCCATAATGTTTTCAATATGCTAAATTTCTGGAAAATTCTAGTTTTCAGTGATAGAAAGCTATTTTTTTAATAAAATGAAAACATATGTTTACTCCCAAACAGCAAAATACATTGTTTGCACTTTGGGACCACAGATAAACGAAAAGAAAGATAAGCCTTATGAGGACAGTTGAGGAAACAAAGCTTTTGGTTGCGAACAGATTTTGAATGGGAAGATCTCAAAAGCATGATCACACTTTCAGTGGATTTGACTCCACATGAAAACCTGCATAGTGAGACCTGCTGTGATCACAGGTGGCAGATGGAACTGCTGTGAGTCATGCTAGTGCAGTTGGCAGTTGTTATTGTGTCCCTCTCAAATGAAAATATGCTCAGATATCTCCATCTTGAAAAAGAGAATAATAATAATCTTCCAAATAAACTCATTTAAAATAGAAATGATTCAATTTTCTTTTCTTTTACACCAGATGTGCTCCAGACATGCCAACTTGGCCTCTAAAGACTTTCCTGCCTACTATGATTTCCTCTTATAACTACTCATCAAAGCACACTGAGTAAAACTTTCCTTCCTCTACATCACTAGTCACCAACACGACCTTGTCATTTCAATTTCTCACACATCTTCTTTTCCCTTGCCCTGTATCTCTGCAAAGTCTCATCTCTACAGCTTATTGCCATTGGCTACTAATGTTGAGCAAAGCATTCCCAATTTCAAACATAACGGAAAGAAAAATCAGCAACACAGAAGTGAAAATTAACCATGGAAACTATTCTCCCAGGGCTGACCAGATTCCTTAGGTTGAACACCTGAATCTGTTTTACACAGACTTGCCTGCTGCTGCCATCCTTCATTTCCTCTGGAGTTTGTTTCACTGAACAATCTACTCACAAAGAGAAATGAAGAGAATTGGAACAGATGCCAACCTGAGAGCTCCTCAGCAGCATCCTGAATACTACAAAAGCACCATTCTGCCCCACGATCCTTCTCGGGTATACACACAGGCACACTACTGTACCCCCAGCAGCCCAAGATTAGGAGACATGAATCATCCCCTCATTTTTTTTCTGTTACACACACACAAGATGCACCTCCTTCCCCTGTTGCTGCTGGAACTCCAGCAAGCTGCTCTCATGCCAGATTTTAATTTTAAAAAGCAATTAGTCAGTGCAAGTGATGCTTAAATTTTAAAAGGCAATGACTAGTGCTGGTATTTGGAATCTCAGTCCTGACCCAGGCAGACCAAATCAGGCTGCTGCCTTCTTGAATTGAGAGTTGCTAGCCAAAACTCTGTATTGTGCTGATAGCTTGACTTGAACATTTTAAAGTGTTAAAAATAGCATCTCAGGATGTGGGTCTAAAGATACAGCCGGTGTTCAGGGACACTTACAAAAGCACCAAAGCACACAACACTTGATTCACCCCTACAGCCATTTGGCTATGGGACAGAGAAGGAAGTTAAAAGCAGGCAGGCTTTGTAGTGGGACACTGTCTCTACCCAATGTTTCTACATCTCCTCACTTTTCACCAGAGACCTTTCTCCTTCAAAGTGTCGGCAAAGTTTTGGAAGGGTTCCTCACGATGGCTCAGCAGGCAAGCATGGATTAGCCTAAAAGCCACAGCCTGAAGAAATGATTATCAGAAAGGCATTCAGGGAGGGCTCCCAAAGCTATGAAAGAACCACCTGTCCACCAAGGACAGGACATCTCTAGGCTTGGAAACTCATGGTAAATGCTCTTAAGCATAAACCAAGAGGTAACAAAGGGACTTGGGATCAATGATTCTTGCTTAACGAGTCTAACAAGTAAGAAGAAAGGAGGCCAAAGTACTGCAAGAAACAGTGACTTCAAGACCTGTGGAACCAGCTCTTTAAGTCCCTAGAAACCAGAGAATATCAAGCAAATTACTGAAGTGGCAGTGTATTATCACCATTCATGGTTCATGTTGCCATAGTCCTTGATGCCCAAAAAATGATCTTGCATAGAATTGCACGGCCAACAGTCCCACTCCTCACCTCTCACCCATGCAGAAGAGCAAAGAGGAGGAAAGCTCTGGGCTTTGCTTCAAAGAGAGAAGCAATTGTCTAGCTCTGTTGGTCCATGAACAGCTTCTAACAGCCACTTTTAAAGGCAATGATGGAAACCATATTCTGGCAGCATTATGGGAGGTTTTGCAACTATTATCTTTCTAAAGGAGCACTCACCCACTCTGTGAAATGTACTGTCTCCTTAGAGCAAGAGGTCCAGCCTCAGAGGACCCGGCCTTAGTCTTGCAGAAGAATGCACCATTCCCACATTCCCAAGTAAACTCATGCTTTTATCCCAGAACAGTAAACAGTTAATAGATTTAGCTAGTAAATCCCTCAGTTGTTTTTTTTTAATAGATGCCTTGCAGAAAATCATCTTTTTCATTGAAAAAAAAAAGATAAAAACACATAAGAAAAGTCTCAATCCAGCTGACATCACAAAGTAGATGCTATGTGCTTCAGAGATTTGAAGATTACCTTTAAAGATTTGCAAGGCTTTCCACTCAATCTTGGCCCAAAGGCTACTATAGTTAATTTTGTATAGACATTTTAAATGCACAAACACATACCTGCAGCCCACAAACACATGTATATGGGAGCTTGAAGAACATACTTGACAACTTGTTTTTGTCTCTAGCCTTCCCTCAAAAAAGCTGTAGAACAGGGCCTAGGCACACACAAATCTTCTACAATAATGAGAACCCTTTTGATATTGCAGGATGGCCCAAACACACAGTGAGCATCTATCTTTAACTATATACTTGCAAGCAATTAATAAAGGTGACCCAATGTGGAAATAATTCAGAAAGTGATTTCCCAATAATATGTGTTCCCATTGCAATCTCAATAATTATCAAGCACTTCCCCCTTTTTAGTTTAAGGCACGTACTCCAATGTTGCAACACATAAGTGCAGTTTGAAACACCAATCAAGTTAAGTACATGTACAGGCATCCCATAGAATTACAGAGTACCAGGTTGGAAGGGAATTCAAGGATCATTTGGTTCAATCTTTCTGGGCAAAAGCACTTGCCAAACAAGATGGCCTAGCTCCCTGGCCAGCTGAATCTTAAAAAGTGTCCAATGATGAGGAATCCACCGCTTTCCTGGGGAGATTATTCCAATTTGCCAGATTAGGATGCTAGATACTATAGTGTTTTATGACTTTGAAAAAACACTTAGTGATTTATTGATTCAACCTTGTATTTTGAAATAAATCACGAATTTAAGCTTTATTCACATGAGTACTGGGCTGTTCTGCTCATTCCCAGTGTCAGCAGTGCTAGGGCACTCGTTGAGGTTACTTATTGCCTTGCTTATTTCTTTAAATAACTTCACATAGAGCAACCCTATGACTGCTGCTTTTGTAGGATACTGACCTGAATCCTCCATACATTGTGGTGTAAAATTGGAATAATGGTGACAGTCTGTGAAATTACACAATGGGTAGGGAACATGAACTGAGCATACTGATGCTCAAGTTGATTCAAAAAAAGAGGTCTTAGAAATCTGCAGGAGTCTACCACATAGTATGCTGCCTCTTTAAGGCAATATGATTCAAGCTGAAAATTGCACCTCTCTTCTGCTATTTAATCTGTGTTGTTTTACTAACACTGAGGAGCTCACTTGTCTAATGCTGGTCTAATGCTCCTATGCTAGGTGCACTGGGCATTCTGCAGGCATCATAGATTTTTAAGGCCAGAAAGGGTCATCAAGACCATTTCTCCCTATCCCACCTCATAATGGTGTTCTTGCTGATCCTTACACTGTGCCCTTAATTTATGTTTTGGTGAGAGTGCATTTGGAAAGAGGCTGAGTATCTGTGTGTCTGGGAATGGAAAATGCTCATTTCTGATCTTTGATCTGATCTCTGATCAGATCTCTGATCCACTGCTCAGAAGATCTGAGGTATGAAACTGAAGACACAAAGGATGCCCTCAGTAGCTGTCCCTCATCCTCCTCTGTGGACTCTTTCAATAGCCCCCCTTGGCACTTCTACGGAGATCAGTGCTTGTTTTCAGCCTTCATTTTAGGAAGTATAAAGTAATGCATCTATACCATCCTCTCCAGGGCTTGCAGATTTTTTAAGTGCTGGTTATGTATACACACAGTTTTTTCAAAGAGGAAAGAGAACGTGCAATTAATAAGGTAATCAAATGCAACTTATTTTATCTGTTCCTGGGGAAAATACTTCTGTGACAAAGTTATATTTTGGAAGCGGTGATTACAAAGCTATAAGCTATCTGCAGTCCTTGTATTCGAAGAGAGGTAGAGCTACATACTTGGACATCTAATATCAAAAAGACACTGTCCAGCGTCAGTCCCCAGCAGATATTTGTAAATCTGGCAAATCCCAGAACAGCTGGCAAGCTCTGCTCAAGAGAGAACATAGCCGTGACAGCAAGGCTTCTGTCAGGATAAATTTACTTTGGCAAAATGTGTTTAAGAAGCCTTGCAGAAAATATTGTCCTATTATAGATAGCTTTGGCTATGCTAGAAAGTCTCTTGCATATACTTCCCCCAAGGCAAGGTTTATGGCTTCTTTGTCCTCAGTAAGAAAAAAATTGTACCAAACATCCTTCTCTTCTCTCCTTTAGCACCCCCTCCTTCTGTACAGTACCCCTAACCCATGTTAAAAAAAACTTTGGCAGAGTCATCTATCACTTTGAATATAAGAGCAGATATTTCATGAAACTTAATAAAAGTAACACCCATATTCTTCACCCAAACATAAAACATGATAGATATGGATCGGTTGCCATTTTTTATGAATCTGCTTAGAGCGTTAGTGGATATAAATTATGGTAAAGGGCAAACTGCAAGTTCTACATGACTTGGCTTGTAGTAATGAGAAAGCAATCCTGCACGCAGTGTGTCACCAGAAGACATACTATTTTTCATAGTTATTGTTAGTATCCATTACCTTCTTGTTAGGGAATTTTCTGTGTATTTAGCTATTCCTGTTTGTCAGGACCCTTGTTAACAATTCAAGCAGTTATGGTCGTTCAGTCAAAATCAAAGGCCAGTGACTCGTTATAATGATCCTTTTTGAAAGGTCATTTGCTTCTGAGGAGGGAAGAAAAGGGGAGAAGAGGATCTTACTGCTTTTGCAGTATGTCTGATTTCTATCATTCTAGCATTTCCTAGAGATAGGTCTTTAAATCCAAGTAAGCTAGCTTTTTCTTTCTTGATGAATTCATGCATTCTTCTACGTAGAGCAGCAATACTTTTACCATAATGAGCAGTCAGAATGCCAGGCTCTGATTCTGTAACTGGGTGCTTATGTGGGATGTGTAGGAGCCTAATACAGTCTCATTTAAGACTTAAAAAATAAAATATCAATCAAGCAGAAAAAATATTCTCATTTGGAGAGAACATGGCCTATGTGCAAATCACCACCGCTTTGAAAGTTCCTTATCTTTGCATGAGATTGAGGAAAACAAGTTATTTCAACAGATTTTGACCCACTTCAATCTTACCTCCCTAACATGAGCACATGGCTGTTATTTAACCACTTCAGGAAGTTAGCAGAGTCAATGCATTGCTACCATGTTTGTCATAGCTGATGCCAAATTTTCATATAGACCTTTCCCAGCAGGGACCTTCTATCTGGGGGCAGGTGGGAGCACCCTCTATATGGGGCATTTCATACTATAGGATTCTCTTTGGATCCAAATCTCCAAGTGCTGACTCCAAGAGGACAAGTGAAAGCAGTATATTGAGGTAAACTAGACACGATTAAATCTGTTGGCTTCAGCAAGGTTATTCAAATGACAGAGGAGATTCGAAGGGATAGCAGCAGTCAGTCTATCAGGCAGCGCTAGTGAAGCGCAGACGGCTGCTAAGGTTACTTTGTGACCGCAGGGAGCAGGAGGCTGCTCAGCATATACCTGCCTATCACTTATCTTAATGATATCAACCAAAACCCACACCGGCTTTTGATATGTACTGCAAGAAAGACACAAGGCAGAAAATCTTCAAAGGGGACTGAAAGGAACAAGCGTAGACCAAGTGCCAAGATCCTGTCCTCAGTGCAGCCCAAAGCTTCCTTCTCAAACTAGAAGAACTTTCTACTACAAAAACAGTATCTTATTGAGTGTATACTACAGTTAGTTTATACTATGTATATGCTGGAGTCATTTTTTCCACTTGCAATTCTTATTGAACTTCTCCCATTAGTTTAAAAATGACCAAAGCAGAGGGGAAGAGGCAGACTGGGAAAGCACTGTGCCTACATCCTCCCTTAGCTCTCTCAGGTACCTCAGACATGCACCCTTCTCTTTCACCCACCTTTCCAACACAGCCAGAGCTGGGGACAAGCTCAAGCTAAAGGACAGAAACAACTTTAATTTAAATCATATTCTATGCTGAGCAGCTGATGATGGTGAAGGTTCAGCAGATGGAAAAGTGCCAATGCCCACTCTTGCAATTGTACTGTGGGACCCTGCTGTGTAAGATTTTGCATGGACTGGTGCTCTAATGCTTTACCTCCTTGCAGCATGGATCTAGAGGAGAATGCTAGGTTTTATACTAAGGGTTATGGAGAAAACTTAAGTTCAATGATCTAATTTAAGTATGATGAATGCCCAAAGAGCATTCTGCTATTTATATATACTTTAAAACTGTCTCACGTATTTTGGGAGCCTGACTTCAGTTTTTGTTTAACTCTCTGGGTTGGCAATAGTAGGAAAGAATAACACATTTCACTTCCCTTCAAGGAAGCACAATTGGTAGAGAATCAGAACAGGTGCTCTCAGCTTGGGGTTGAGGAATGGGTGTAAGCAGGGAATCGTGACTGATCCCTCTCCATTCGTTGCCAGATTGGGAAAATTACCACAAGCAACCCACGTGGAAGTGTAATGCAATTTACTATCTAACCCAAACCAGAATGTGTTTTTTTTAACATACTTCATTAGAATTCCCACCAAGCTGTTTTCCTAGAAGACGCTAGTTCTTAAATATAGGTGCTGTGTTTCTTGCAGGCCCAGGGAAAAGCAGCAAGTCTACATGGACCATATGGAGACTTGTGAGGGTCAGAGAAGGAAAAGAGGGCTCTTCTTTCTGTGCTTTCAGAAAAGCTCCTGCAGTGCATATAGCTTCTATGAGACATACAGCTTCTTCCAAGAGGTATCACTAAAACACTATTTGGGAATGTATTGATCAGTGGACATTTACAATGTTGTCTGTACCAGACAAGATGACCTAAGATCAATTATTATATTGGATACTGCTTACAAATGTCAGAGGCATTACTCAGGAAATTGATCTTGACTTTATGCAATTTAAAGATCAATAGAAACCAGCAAACAATTAGCAGGCTATTAGTAAGGGTGCACTGATACTCTTCTTGGCAGTTCCCTTGGAATTTATGCACTCACAGGTACACGTCCTGTGTTTACATACCTATCATCTATGGGCTGTATGTACCCTCAACAGATGCACAAAGCTGGCACTGTCTTGCACAACTTGCTCCAGAGTCTCATCCCTTCTGTGAGTTGGACCCATCATTACTATTATTACCTCAGTACCATCATAAGCTTGTACATGGTCTCCTTGGAAGACACAGGGATGCACCAGCAGCACTCAGCAGGTTCAGGTTAACAGGTGCTTCAGGAGCCAATTTATTAAGAAAATCGATAAAGTCAATCACTAAGGGACAAAAGAGAGAACTCTGAATTGCTGTTTTTTCCAAAACCACAAAATAATATCAAATAAGTCTGTCCTAAACTAATCTTCCTGAAGCATAAAGAAGTCTAGGAAATCACAGAATTTCTCAGTCAATTGTGCTTGTGTCTTCAGAACTCATCTTTGCGATGAGAACCCTACCACCACCCATAAGGAAAATTGTTTGGTACACAACTTACAAGTATCATTTTAAACTCCTGTTCCTGTTGCATCCCTGGCGGGAAGGGTTTGAGTAAGCACAAAGCTGTCCACACCTGTTTTTTCTTCCAATCTGGCTACTTGTTAGATTGTAACTGCTTTCCAATTTCTAAACTGCCAGTACTTTGAAAATTCTGCATTTCATCAGGGTCTTACTCTAAGAATAGAATCCTCAAAAGGATTTAAGAATGTAGAAAATGTAACTTGATTTCCTTTTCTTCTCTTAAAAAAAGAGACTCATTATCTAGCTTAGCTGACAGTGTTTTGAAAGCAGATAATGACCGTCCAGTTGCAGGTGAATAGAAACGTGATACACAAACTTCTCAACTATGTTCAGAAACCCTTGCTTCCATTTGGATTGTTAAAACTCCTAAAGTCCCAAGAGTGGGGAACAAGATGAAAGGGCTCCTATGATTACTTATCATTGTGTAAGTCACACCTGCTTGGTCACCTCATTCCCTTCCTTCTCACCTTCTTCCTTGGCGCTTCACTTTTAGTCTGAATAGCCTGGAGAAGGTTTGCAGAATAGTGAACACCCACGAATACTGAGGATCCTCAGAACTTCTGCCTGGGGTTTAATTGCAAGTGCTCTGCATTGCTATCTTGAAAGTGGCTAGAAGTGATAGAAAGAAGGGATTTAGAAATCTTCTCTATTGCCTTTCAGATCTAAAGCAGAATCATATACAAGAGACACCTCCATTAGACCTATTCTCAGTTCCAGGGTTATGCTTTACAGGTATCAAAGAAAGCAAACAGAAAAACAGGTGAGAAGCTCTAGTTGGAGTCAAAAGAGGCTAAGAGGAAAGGCAGGGGTGCTTTTTGGACAGAATCTCTGAGAAACAAAAGTCAAATCAAGTGACTGATGCAAAAATACCATTGTTGCCTTACAGGCTACAGAGTCTTCTGTTTCTTTGCTGATTTGTCAAAAGAGCATTAATGTTGAAGGACAGAAGATGATCCTCTAATGTACACAACACAAATACACAAAGTTATTTTGGGGGTCATCTTCTACCCCATACTTCTTGGGGTAGAACAGAGAGCTGAAGATCCAAAACTCAACAAGGAATTTGACTTTCTCACTTCCAACCTATTTTTGCAAAACTGCAGCTACTTACTCTCTTTCCCTGTCAGTGACATTGCAACTGTCAAATGAGCAAATGGTGATGTTTCAAAGGAACATCACACATTGGGAAGAGGGCATCAAGGAAATTAAAACACTGAGCAGGAGCCCGACTGTCACAGGAGGCATCTCAAGAAATGACTTTGTAACTCTGCCTGTGGATGCAGCTGTGTGGTCAGTAAGTACTGGCACCACCTTTTCATTTTATTCCTACCAGCACAGTTGCCAGAGGAGCTGCTAATTTAACAGATTCCTGCCAAGTACAGCAAGGGGAATAGCCCCATTGGTGGTGTCTGAGGACTTTGTGAGATGGCACCATGTTTTAACGTCCCCAAAGATCTGTCTAATAAAAAAACCTACACTCTCAGATGTTGGTATTGGCAAGTTCTTTAAGTGTACTTGCCCCCTTGTTGAGCTACAGTAAGCAAGCTGTACTTTTGCATTTTTGATGTGTGTGTAAAAGCAACATGCTATGACACCAAAGCAACTCCCATAGCATTGCCCACAATCTCTCTTGCAAGAGGAGCAGAAGGCATTATCAGCACCTGGGAAAAAGTAAGAAAGAATCCTGCTGATGTGATCTACCCTGTGCCGAAAAAGTTAACTTTCCTCGAGATTAAGCACTCAATGATGTGACTCAGTGATTACATTTCAGCAAGTTGTATGCAGTTTCTTTGTATGCCAAATGTGGACTGGCTGACTGCAGCAAATTTAACTAAACTACTTGGCAGCATCCACTGCTGAACAACACTTCTCTTTACGCCCGTGCAAAGGCACAGTCCAGTGCCAATCTTATCTGATAGGAATTCACAGTCAATGCTATTTTACCTACTTAGTCCAATCCTCGATTTACCATCTTTTGTCACAATTCTGTGACAATTTCCTTAATTATGCAGCTACTGAGTGTTACAGTCACTGAGTGTTGAGATGTTGGTCTTGCCACCAGCTGAGAAAAGGATGCAGGCAGAACCCCTGGGAGTGCCAGGGAGAAGCCTTCAAGTATTCAAGTACCAGTAGGTTCAGTTTGTCAGGAAGAGGATAGGAAAGTGCATACATTATAGTGTACAAGGATTTCACTAGGAAGAAATGTAAGACAGTTGAAGATTTCTTAGTACAGCAGAAAAGGTATTTCAAGAACTGAAGGGGAAGCCAGAAAAGTTTTAATTGCAAATACTAAAACACCAATTTGAAATGGTGAATCTAAACAGCAATTGGAAGAGGCTACTCTGGAAACAGTGAATTCTCCAGCTCTCAACACCCTGAGATCAAGGCAAGCTGTCTTCCTGAACTACATGATTTTTTAAAATATACTGTGTGAGACTCAACACAGGGGGTTACTTAAAATTTACTTGCCCACAATGCACATGACATGAAATCAGGTGAACTAATGATCCTGTCTCTTGAAGCTCCGTGAATCTATGGACTGATGTTGATTGGATTACTTGCATGAAAAATACGCAAATAAATGAGAGTTTACACGACTGGGTCAATTTTTACTACTACTCCTAACAGATATCTGTGTGATATACTTCTTATCAAGGATGCAGGGTGAGCTATAGCTTAATTCAGAGGGAAACAATAAAACCCAGGGGACCTATAAAGACTTTAAGCAAAAAGTTTGTGGGTTCCCCACCAGCAACTATTTCTTAGTTGTTCAGGGTTTTCTTGGTTTTTGTAGAACTGGCTACTGAAGTGCTGTTGTCCAAATCTAATCTCAACACATTTTTCATCCTTAGAATTTCACACGTCTAATGAAATCTTCTTTCTTATGACTCTGCACACATTGATTTTTTTTCCTGTTTTACAGATAGGAAGAAACCCTTTTATCCTTTAAATGTACAGGTCGCTAATAGGATTTAGAGAAAGGTCATTTTAGTAATTCATCTACAGAAGAAAAGTTATTCAAAATACAAAACATGAAATTCCTTAAATCAGTTTTAGGTTAAGAAAAACAAACAGAAACAAAAGCCATCCCCAGGCTCAAATGAAAACCTGCTTATCTGTAAATTGGCCCTTTTTCAGAGTTCTCCTGGCAGTTTTGGCCTGAGGGAAGCTCTGGAATGATATGTCTGCTTTCTTAGTAGAGCAATAAGATTAATGGGACAGATACTCATTGGGTGTATACAGACAATTCTCTGGGACTTTAACTGAGGATTTAGCCCAATATAATTGCACAGATCTGGATTTCAAACAGATTAACCAATTCTTAAAGGGGATGGTTTCATTTTAAAAGGCTGTGCAAATATTAAAGCATTGTTTTCTCTGGTAATGCTAAAAATGGATGTTTCCCCATCCTGCTCCTAGCAGCAGAAGGTAGTGGACATTTTGTTATTCATTTCTAATTCTGCAGTTCATCCGAGTCTGCTGTGCTGCCCTGAGAACATCAGCCCAACTTACACTGCAATTATTCTGAACCAAGAGGACATCTTTAACAAGCCAGGACTCTATTGCTGATCTGTTTCCAACTCATTAATGCTTTTAAAGTCTTTGCTATCTTTTATTTCCACATCAACTTCTTCACAGATGCACTTACTAGTAGACATGGCACTTTGCTAACAAATGGTACAGTGCACAGTGCTCAGCCTGGAGAGATCTCACTCCAAAATTAAACCACACTTTAAAAGTACATTTGGAGTGACAGTGAACTCCATCAGGTCTTGACTGCTTATTAAATCAGCAGTACCTCAGTCAAAACCTGTGCAGTTGTCCAAGTATATTACCATTTCTCACTGATGCCATACTAGTCTAAAGACTTTTGTCTTTGCTCTAGAATAATCAACAATATCCTTGCAACATAAAACCAGCCATACTGGATCAGCCCAGAAGTTAATTTATCCTGCTGTCTGTTTTCTGACAGTGACTGGGATGAATGCCAAAGGAAAACAACGATCCTTCCCCTGAAACACACTTCATCCTTTTAGCAATCAGCCTTATAAGGACTCCCTGAGCTGCAGGTTGCATTGCATTTCACAGCTGCTGATGGTCATACCCTACCAGCCTCTGTCCTGACCTGTTTTGACACGCTGAGCCTCTTCATAATAGTGTCTAGGAGCAGCATCATCTTATCATCTGAGATTACGACCAATGAATTGCACATAAATTCCAATAACAGCATATATTATCATGCAACTGAAAATAGCTTTGACAATGATCATTCTCCCTGCTTATATAATAGCTGCATAATAATTTCCAAAATATTTCTGATCTCGTCACGCACAAAAGTAGGCTTGTGGCAAGACAGAAATAAACTTTTCCTGGTGGTTTAAAACTTATTTACATACTAATCTACCTTGTTATTATCCATTTAGTTGTGCTAAAATGTATTAGACTGTAATTATTTGGACAGAGACTCCGGAGACCAAACCCAGCTAATCTTTTATATGTGTTTTGCTGCCTGAAAGAATACTAAGTTTTGTTTCATATTTTTCCTGTATTTTGTAAAGTAGATATCTTAAGGATTCTGCAGGACAGACACTCCTGGAGTTGTGGGATATTACACAGCTAATCGCTCCTGGACTGAGTAAATGGTGATATACTGGGGGTACTGCTACACTGGTGGATTCCTGCAGTGCTGAGCTAGAGCTGCCAGAGCTCTGACTCTGTGTGAACCCAGGGGCAAGGTAAAAACTGCTTAGGCCTCATCCTCTGTAAGTGTAGCTTTAAAGTTAAGGGTTGTGTCCTGCCTGAACAAACTCTAGTGCTATAGAAAAACACTTCTCTTGAGGTATACTTGGGGTAGACACAGTGTTCCTTGCTGTAAGCTCTGCCACACAAAGCACCTCCTCGGAGTCTGACCTTGCACTGCAGAAGAGTGGAGCATCCCAGGCAGCCTCAAAAGGGAAGGCACTGGTTGAAGCGGGGTTAGGTTATCCTGTGTGGGTCCCATGGTTCCTCTAACTCATGCCATGAATCTAGGACACCTTTCCTAACAAGCCAAGGACAAAGGGAGTGAGTGCTGTTTCCCCTCACCTTCCCTCCTGCTTCCTGCATGCCTGTTCAGAGGAGGGTGAGAGACAGGAGGGGCGTGTGTGAGTGATGAGGGAATAAGAAGAGAAGCAGTTCTTCCCTGCAGCCTGAGTGGATTATATGTAATCAGGGTGCTAAAGCTGTCACAAAGCAAATGTGCTGCATTGGTTAAGATGTAAATTTTCTGCAGAGAGTTACTTACAAATATAATAACAATAACTCACCAAGTAGGATGGTGCAGTTGAAGGTGGAAACCATGGTAGCACCAAAGCTTGCCCGTCCCTCAGAGCTTTTACTGCCTGGATTTTTATGGTATTCCTACACTGACGTGGCTGATACTCTACAATAGACATGTGCTTTGTGAGAAGATTAATGACATATTGATCCAAGAAGTGTCCTAGTAGCATTCAGTGGTGAGTCTCTCATTCATCATGCTGTCCCCTGTCATAAAGGGAAGTTCATCTATCTCACAATACATTCCGAAAACCTAGTAGTACTTAAAGCATGCACTCTACCTATTGGAAATCATCAGCAAAAGACAGGTATGTTGCCTCTTACCTCTATCAGCAGAGCCATCATTGCTTGCACTCAAGTTAATCTGCATGTCATTTGTGATACTCGGAGGCAAAGCGACCGAGGACAGAGAGGTTCCTGCAGAGAAACATGCTCCTGCTGCTCTCTCTGCAGGCTGACAGCTGATATGTGCTTAGCTCCGCATTCTTGACACAGGACACACTGCTGTGCTAAAGTGGCATCTGTGGAGAGCCCATACAGTCCCAGGTGCTGTTCCTCATTTTCTTCCTTGAAACGCAGGCAATTTATTATGTCTACATGAAGACTTAAAATTCTTAAATTATGTAGTGTTCCAAAATGAAGACTTTCCATCATCAGACCCAGTTTGCACAAGGTCAGAGCACTGTTCGGTCTAAAAGTCCAAACTCTGATAAAGATCTTCCTAGGGCCAAATACAATCAAAAACCAGAAGTGCTTTGAAAGTTGTAAATGCTTTTGCTTATACCTTCTGTTCAGTGTTTCTTCCATGCAAGAACAGCTTCCCCTAAAGTCCCTTTTCACCAGAGTGCTTAAAAGTGCTTAAATTTAAATGCCAACATCAACAGAGTACTTGCATGCTTAGAAATCCTCCTAAACAGAGGCCTTGGGCTATGTCCCACTGAAAAACCAGGTCTCTCTCTACATCAAGACTCCTGTGTTAGGGCAGTTGCTTCAGCCTAAATGCTGCTGGACATATGGTACAGGAATTCACAACTGTAATGAACTGAGGTCACCTCATTTCTGGGCACGGGCTACACCACAGCTATCTGGATTGAGGTAAAAGAAAGCATCAGCTCTGGTGGGGTTTTGCATGGACACTACTACAATACGACAGCTCCCAGTTGTAGCAAGGTTGCGGTGTATCATTATTTCTTTTTGCGGTGAGAATGTTCCTCACACCAGAGAAAGCAGACAACTGAGTAGCTAAAAATGTTTATCACTGACTTAACAACAGAAGGAATGTGCCACAATCAAAAGTCTGTCAAACAGTTTCTCCTCCAGAAATAAAATCCGATAAATTACCTCAGTAGAGAATTTTACAGATCTCCTTTGTATTACAACAGGATAACAGACAGGTATAAAAGGGAAACAGCAGTGAAAAAGAGTGAAAACAAGGTAAGAAAGATGGGAACTCATCCCTCACAGTCAGAATGTAAATATTCTTTTGAACTGTAGGTAGAAATGGATGATTTTTCCCCAAGGGAAAAATAAAGCTGAAACTATTCATGAAACACACCTGAATTTAACAATTAGTCATCACTTGAAATCTAAATAAATCAACCTCTTTTTCATTGCAATTCTGTGGTTGCTTCACTAACGAGGCCATGCCTGTGCAGCCACAGCCTTCTCACTGCCACTTTTGTGACAGTCTTGTCTACTCTGCCTCCTCCTTCTCTGTATACAAACAACTTAGTGTCCAAAATGAGATCTGCTATTTAGGCTTTAATAAAGCTGCCTGTGAAACAAAGCTATCCAAGGCTTTCCTTTTCTCTTCCTTCATGAACCTAAAAAAATACAGTCACTGAATTTGAGCTGAAATTCCTTTTATATTTCACTTTGAATACTAACCTTGAAAAAAGATAAGAAAGTTTTGGTCAATTCTTTTTGGTGGACAGCATCTTTTTATGTATTTGGACAACACCTTTTGTAGTTGGATCTTGATTCATTATAGAAGAGCTTCCAGATGCTCCTACAACACATACTAACCGTAGTCACAGAAACAAAGGGTGCAAAGTCAAGTGCCTGAAAGCTGGGAATTATCTGCAACCTGAATCCAGCCTCCCTGTGCAACTGGAGCACCAGACACACTGTCTACATGTACATACCATATTCTTTGCACAGATCCATTGCCTCCTGCAATGAATGCTGGGTGAATGCTATCCATGTAAAGAGCAGCTATTCAATATTTTGTTTTCTCACCTTTGTTCATTGTGTGGTCCCATGCTTTATTTACTTCACATCACTCAAGCACCACTCCTGTAGACAAAATTTTTCATTTCCTCCTTACTTTTTCAATGGACTTAATTAATCTCTCTAGTTTCTAATGGCTTCACAAACAAAACAAATCTAATTTTCACAGCAACTCTGAGAAGCAGGGGGTCTGTGCACTGAATTTGGTCCACATAAAAATACCATGTGTTATGCACAAGGTCATTGCATATTGGATTGAAAACTGCCTTGGGCATTGACTTTCCCTTTTCATGGAAAAATGCCATGTGTATCAATAAATCCATACAGAGCAGCTGTAACTTTAAAGATGTCTTAGTTTTTCTGAACATCATGCCACAAAACCCTGCCTTAATGCCATTAAGAAAAATACCTCCTGGAAGTAAGAAATAATTTCCTGTTACTTACATGGGCACAGACAAGTCACTGGAGACAGGCTAGGCAGTAATGTGCAGTCAAGATGGGCCAGGGCCCGATCCAAACTCCACTGAAGTGCAAGGAATGCTTTCACTCTGAAGGATTGACTGATCAGGCCCTAAAAGCTAACCACATATTTTTTGTTGAAAACAGGCAAACCCCATTTCAAAAGCATGTTTTCTGCTAGGGGAAAGCTCTAGAGGCTTCTTTATGCAGGATGGTCTGGTGTTCTCTGGTTTAAAATCTTTTTTGCAAGCCACATAGAAATGATGCTGTAGCTTGTCAGGGATTTATAAATATCAGTGGTGTTAACACAGTTATAATCACAGGATAAATGTGGTGCAAAAGAGGATTTTTAGGCAACAGCTATTCTCAATGAATGTTACAGACGAACTTCTCAGCAGGGTATTTTGTAACCTCTTTCCAGAAACCATTTACAATGTTTGATAGATTTATATATGGTACCTCAGAGAACATTTTTTTTAGCGTCAGAGGAGAAAATCTTTTGCAGAGGGCTTGAGATACTGGTCAAACCTTGTTAATTAGTCAGGCTGTCAGCTTGTCAGATGAATTATATGGATTTGCAGGTAATAGCTCATTAACAAGAAATAGCTACTGCTAATTATAACAAGGTCATGAAAGCAATATCATTCCAAACTTATGAAGGAATTAAAAATAATAAGGCAAGTGTCTTTTCATCTGAATGCAGATTAAATGAGCAGCAAATGTCTTTCCTCAGTATAAAGTAGTCAGTTCTGGAAGTTGAAGTTATAGCTATGTATCTCTTTTACTGGATGATGAGATTTAAATTAGAGAAGCCCCACTAATTTAACTTCACCCATTATTTAACCATGCAGATTGATTCACAAGTAGTACTTAGTCCTTACTAGCTACTCTCTTAATATTATTTTTTATGCCAAGACCTTTGTAAATAACTATATGTGCAATTACAGAATTGTACTTTCCAGATTAGCTGGTAAATAGATTTAACTGCCACAAAACATCATGTTTGTAATAAATTACTCTACTCTGCAATTTGTTTTAGCCCAAGGTAATGATAAATGTAACTTCTTTTGAACAAACAATTTACAATTTACACATAGGCAAATGTTTGTATATTTAAGTGCTTCTGGAAGTTTGTTTGACATTCTGAAACCAGCAATATTTACTTAGCATATAAAGGCTGAAGCACTAGTATGGGGACACTCTGCTTTTATGAAGTTGGAAAAAAAAGCCATTGCAGTCCTTTTCCTCCTGCCTGATATACTACTTTAGAACATGGTTGAAGTCCACCACCTAACTACTGTTCCCTTTTGCAGGACAAAATTCTGGGTCACATGAAATCCATAGGAAATTTGCAGTTGATTTCAGGACGACACAAAATTGTAACTGCACAAAAACATTTAATAACTTGCTGTGGCCAGAATTGTAGATAGCCTTCTAAAGCCCACAGCTCCTGGGCAGTTCAGGAGGTTACAAAACCTAAATGTTTGCTGGCAATCAGGCAGTTGTTACTACCCTGGTAAACAGAGATGACAGAATAGGTGGCAAGTCTGTGATTCTGCATTACATTTCAAAGTCTGATGTACAACTTTCAGTTGCCACCAGCTTCCCTTTAAATCAACAATACAGGATGTGAACTGCACAGGTTGCTCTGCCCTGTCTTGCTGTGGGCTCTATCTCCAGTGCTGGAGACCCTCGATCGCCCAGCATCAACAGCCAAAACTCACAATTTGACAAACAGCTCTAATTCTTGCTCATAAACCAAGAAGTAAGCCATGGCTCTTAACCATGCCTGTTGGCAGAAGGGAAGTAGAGCAGTGCATTAGGAAGGCTGATAATACAGCATAGAAAGTTTTGGTTCACAGAACAGTCACTGTCACAGTCACACAGAATGGCACCGGTTTCTACCCAGTGGCTACTATGGGCAGGGAGGGATTTGATAAAGCATTTTCAGGACCAGTTTGTAATAATGTCTCAGTAACAAATTCCAGCAGAATTAGCACAACAAAAGGGAGCTGTTGTATGTATCTTCACTACTGAACTTAATACTTTGTGAAGCAGCAAATTGGGACTTTCATTTTGCCTCATGATTAAGGAAATTTTACTGCAATCTCCTGTACCTGGAGGTCTTCAACTACATTGCCAAAACCCAAAGACAAAACATTTCCTTTACAAAATGTAAACATAAAGCAGTTCAAAATCTGGCCCAAAGTTCTAATCTGTAATATTTTTAACTATCCCTACTGAACACAGAATGGTTTCCCTGCCAAGGAACTCTGCAGAGCAACAAAGCCAAAGAATAGCTTGTTTTCTATAAAAATGGTAACGTTTATAGAATATGGAACCCTACTGGATAGTTTTCCATGAGGATTAAAATGTCTGTTTGGAACATACAAGCCTCTGTAAAATGTTTCTCACAGTAGTTGAGACAATTGTTCATTTCTATTGCCTTGGTGGAAAGTATTCCCACTGAATTGAGTCTTAAATGCTAAAACAAAGAAAGCTCATAATAGAAGAGTGGGCAGTGCATGGATTTCAAAAACAAAACCAAAACTCACTTTAACTTTCAGGAAATGCTTTGTAGAAATGTGCTTAGTACAAGTTGTAAAGTATTAGCAGCCAAGAAAGCCTCGTTACTTTTAAAGATGAAAAGGCAGAGACAATTTCAAATTACACTTGTTGCAGTATATATACATATATAATAAATAAATAAAAAGCAAGAGATTGAAGTTATCCCTGGACACCACACACGCTGCACATTTCCAAAGTGCTTTTGTATGTACAACCAAACTTTCTCCTTTTAACCAGCCACATTTCAGTTGTTTGAAAGGCTACCTGTTTTTTTATGCTACCAAAATAGGCAAAAAGCACTGATGTTCTCTGCCAGCGATGATCTCCAGTACAAGAGAGCTCCCAAATCAAATTGGGAAATTATTTCGTCCTGGTTATGCATCTTATAGAAATTCAGTGCTTTACTTGGAAAACTTTGTTTACATTTGAAGAATTATTCCCTGGTAACTCTTCCTACCTAAAGCAGTTGTGTCACCTGAAGCAATACCAACAAAATGCAAATACATACTTTTCTTCTGCACTGCAGACCTGCCATGGGTTGTGTAGTAGTCGCACAAATTCCACAAAGTATTATCAATTATTCTGCTTATGGATCTATCTGCATTACGACTGACACATGATCACTGAAGTCTAAATGTTCTCCAGGGACAAAATGCCTTCTTTTGTAAGCATTTCAGAATTGAGAAGCTCAGATTAAAGGAATCTACAGCCTAGAATTCACTACAAACTGCTGGAATCCCACTTAGGCAAAACACTGTGTGTTTTGGGTTGTGCAACCAACAGCCAAAAGGTGAAAAGAAATAGGGAACAACTTCTTTCAATGTAAATATTTGAGGCTTTTCCATTTCCTTGAGTACCACCTTCTTATGACCACACCACTTCTGTCAACCAACAGTTCACAAACACCCTCCTGCATCCCTGAGTGCCCTCCCCCTGCCTTGGAAGGATCTTGCCTACAAAAGCAGAGTTCTGTTCCCAACCAGAATCCCCCAAAAAGAGGCTTAAAGGAGACAGGCTTTCTATATTGAAAGTCAGATTAGGAAAATGCTCTTGTTTTTTTATCTAGTCGTTTTTACAGTATAAATACTAACATATTTACTACTGCTTTTATCACAATCTGTCAAACTACCACATACCCACTATGAAGTGGAATGAGTAGAAATACTGTTTACACTTAAAGGATCAGTCTCAATTCCATAACAGTCAGAAACCTGATGTCATCAAACATGTAGCAATTAAATGTTTTTGGGAACAAAGGTGAATGTAAACCAGAGATTAAAGGAGATATTTGTAGAAAACATGGTGAATTCCTAAGGATTTCTATTTGCTCTGGAATTTTTCATCTCAGCAGGACTACATGCATCAAAAGTTTTAATGAACATTAACAAACTATAATTCATGTCTCTATTTCATCTGCACAGCCCGACTTCACATGAGATTTGGCAACTGAGTCCCAGGCTTGGCACCAATCTATCGTGTGCTCTCTGCTCCGTACGCTGCTCACCATCTGTCCAAGCAACAGCTGGAAAAGCTCCCAGGTCGTAGCCCTATAGCGCCCTGAATTATCCATGCTGCTTGCGTCTGCCCCTAACACACTGGGATGAGGGGAGCACAGGCCAGCGCTGACCTGAACCAAACAGTTCGCTGATCCATCTTGCATGTTTCCTACAAGCATGTGGCTGGACCAAATCACGTCTGCATTATTTCTGAGAAGCCATGACCTTTTTTTTAATGGCTGATTATTTAAAACATTAAATGCGATGGAAGGAGGACCTGTATACCCCAAAAAGTGGGGGTATACAGGAAGTGGGACATATGACTTTCAATGAAGTTATAATTAATACTCCTAGGAACATCTTGCCAATTTTAAGAAATCCCTCATTAAGCGTTTTATTTCACAGCATTTTTCCCTGGAAAATGTATCCCCAGTCAAGGTTTGATGTTTCCTTTAATTTATAACTTTATTTTGTACAGATACTACAGTGTGCTGCTATACCTGCATAAATAGACGTGCAATAGATTGTGTTGGTATATGCTGATATTCAAGGGGCAGGGGGAAGGAAGGGAAGCTCAATCATAAGAGTTATAACCAACTGCCAAAAGGACAACCAATGTATAAATGTAGACTAAATTAGTGGTGAGGATTTATCTGAAATGGCTTTGCCTGTGAAAGGTAGTAATAAATAATACAAACACCTAAATATATGTGTGTATGTATGTTTTATTTGGAAAATTCACAATCCATGAACATTGGCAATAATTTTTTCTCCTTAAGAAATTATACTAGCAAAGCACAGAAGGATGATCGATGTGTCTCATGGACTAATGGATAAAGCAAGACAGAGCAGTGGAAATCTGGGTTTTACTCCTAGTTCTGCCACCAACCTGCTGTGTGTCCTTGGACAAATCTGTGGGTGCCAGTTTCCCCATCTGTAGAGCACTGGACTCCTTGGTATCAACTTTTGAGCTGGAGAAACTGCAGCAGATTTGCCCCAAGCTAACTCATCTCTAGCACAGCTGGGGTCAAACTGGAACTATGATGCCCATCTGGATTTTTCTTGTCCTTGCAGAATTGCATGATATGCCTGTACCCTGCTCTGCAAGGCTCCCAGCAGAAGGCACATTATTTTGTGGACCGACCAATACACAAATGCAGGACCAGCTTGAATCTGGTGTTGCTCCAAGCTAGAAAGCTCTTCTGAAGCCTGGACAGCTGAAGAGCAAATACATTTACATCCAGATGGGCTTATTCTCTATGGACCATCCAAAAACCTGAACTCTCCCAGCAGAAGCATTCAGTGTGTCCACCCTAGAATTCTTCAGACTCTTCACTGAGGGACTGTAGTGCAGAAAAGCCCAGGCTGGGACACCATGTGCCTCAGCTCTGCTGCACAAAAGCAGTGAGACTGCATGCTGCCCAGGCAACCCAGAGACCCAGCTCAATTCCTCTGTCTCCCTGACACACACATAAATGGCAGTGAATGTGTTATTATTTTCCTCCTCCTGCTGAGGAATGCCATCAGAGAGAAGATGTATAGGTTTGAATTATTATATTGGAGGAAGGAATCTCTTTTCAGTGTTTCAGAACGTGAGCGTCGTACTCAAATGTACTCTGTCACAGCCTTCTTGCTTATTCAAACCAGCAATCCCATTGAAATCAATAAGGCAGACAAGATTTTGGCTTGCTGCTACTAAGCTAGAAGCAAGGAGAATGTCATTTTCAAGAACTGTATTCACTGACTACAACAAATTAGTCTCCAGTGAACTTGTGTACATTTGGGTATTTTGTTTCATTGATGGCTTCAGAAGTTATTAAACACTTGGCTCTTACTACCTAAAAAGATTTAAACCAGAATTTATATGGAGAAAAACAAATGATCATATGGATGAATGAGGCTTTTGTGTGCTAACAAAGTAAAAGTCTGAGAACTTAGAGAATGTAGCTGCAAACCTCCTACTAACTTTGGGGCTTAAATCTGCAGGGATATAGCACAGAAACTCAGCACGGCCCTACCAACCAAGTGTTTAATCTCTTAATTTCTTCTTCCTGCCTGCATAGTTTCCTTGACCAAATTTTCAGCTTATGCTTTGTACACGTGGAGTTTCCACTCTGCTTCGATCCTTAATGAATATCACTAACAAAAAAGAATTACTGTATCAATAAAAATGGAGAGTCTAAAGAAAATTATAATATGTTCTCATTCTAACCGACTTTTATTTGGTTTATGTTAAGTTAGGCTCTCAAAACACATAATGGGTAGCCAACCCTTCCTTAAAGATCACCATGATTTTGCATCACATCTTTTGGATGCTTTGAAAATCACACTTAATTTTTCATTTGAAATATTCAATAACATGTATCTAAGAACATTTTTCACTTGTTATATTAACATGCTCTGACAAGTGAATATAATAATGAGATTAACACTCTATCTGTGAAATAAACTCCTAAATTCTATAACTTCTGTCAGATGAGCAGTTATGTTTTGGCAGGTTTGGTGAGCTGCTTTGGCTTGCTCGTTATCCACTCATTCTTCTGCAACAAGAATATGAAGAGTCTTTAAAAACTACAAGACATGTCTGTCTAATCATGTCACTGTGAAGAACCTGTGCCACAAACTAATGGGTCTCTGAAGATCTGGGCTTTGACTATTTCCTCTCTTTCAGTCAAACGCAAAAGCTAATTGCAAAACTTTGAATATGAAAGAACTTCTGACTCGTTTAAAACATGTAGACAGAGTTGTATAAATCAGAGGGCAAGGGGATGTGAACAATGGGCACAAACTCTTTGTCAGCTAGAATTGAGCCTTGAGAGCAGTAGTTCCATAGGAGGGGTTGCAAAGATAAGTACTCCCGCAAGTTTGTTTTCATCAATGACTTAGAAGCAAACACAAGATCACCTGGTGACAAACTGTGGCTCTGTGGCACACCATAAGGAGGACAAGCCAGTGAAAATTATGGTCAAATTAAGTTCATTTTAATTTAGCCAAACGCAAGGCCTTTAAAACCAGGAAACAGATCTACTTGCAAGAAGGGGGATGCTTCTGTGATTCCAAAAAGGATCTGCATTATTGCAAAGAATTATACACAGATATCTACATATACACACCATCTCCTGGCATTATCTTAGCTGTATGAAAATGCTAGTTAATTCCTTAAATTTGAATACTGAAGGGCAACAAGAAGAAGTAGGGAATGTGCACAGTACTTGTGAAACCTTTTGTTAGCACACATATCTTGTCTTAGAAAGCAGCCCCCAAAACTTGACTATTGGAGAAAAATCTACCTATTGAGACTAGAAATATCAATACATTTAATTTCCTAAAGAAGAAGGTTAACAAGTGACTACGTTATATAGTGTAAGCACTTTGACAGGGAGAAAACAAACACTGAGTACTCATAGTCTCTTTTGCCTAGCAAGGAAATTACAGAAGAACTAATGGCTGGGAACTGAAGCCTGACAAATTCATTTGGTAAACAAGGCATTATTTTGAATGCTAAGCCAAGCAGTATAGTGAATTCTCTGTTTCTTTGCTTTTCAGTTGGAGGATGCCATCAGCGAACTAAGCATTGCACAGACACAAGTTCTCAGAGTACCAGGTAAATTAACATACAGGGGATCAAAATACAATGATCTTTCAGTTTCTTCTGATCTTAAAGTAAATATATTTACCTATGTATGAGCTTTTGCAATGGTAAAAGGGATGTAATAGTTTCCTTCAATCATTAAACACCACAGTACAGCAATGGAGACAAATTTGCTACTAACAGGAAGCAACACCTTTCACAATAACCAGACATGAAAATAGTCTACAATCACTGCTGCTGAGGGCATAGATTATATTAGTAAACTTTTACTATTATGCTGTGAAGAACAACTTATTTAGTATTATTAGCTCCTCAGTGATATTTCCCACAATATCTCATTGACAATTTCATGATCTTCTCTGAACTGGATCTAGTTCTGCTTAGGAGCATTTAGGTGTTTCCCAAAGCTGTTAAGTTCACTTTTAGCACACCAGAAGACTTGCAATATTACTAGTACTATTACTATTATTTGCAATATTACTATATTATAGATTGGCTCCACTGTCAATCAGCAGCAAACACGTTACTGCCAAGCCTGAAACAAATCTGCAGCACGTCACTGTAGAAAAGAATTCCAAGCCTAAAAGCTCAACAAATAATATTGGGAAAACCTGCTTCAGGATTTCAGATTCCCTGAGTAGCCTGTCTGTGACAAACACTGTAAAAGATCCAAAAAGAAAAAAGTCTGGCCCAAGCCACAATAAAACACTTGTGTCTGCATATATATTAGGTAGCACCTCATTGTGTTGGGAACCTGATATGTCTAACCCATATCCGTGTCACTTTTGTAAATAATTAGGGATGACCCTAAATTACCTCTTCAACAATTTTAGTTTAGCCAATGAAGCTGCTACACACTTAAAGGTGATTTTACACAAGTGAAAAATCCAGGCAGATTTTGGAACAGGCCTTGAAATAGGAAACATCCACTCATTTTTAAATGAGGCATTGCAAAAGGAGAAAAGAAATTAAATGAAACAGCATTGTCTCTGCAACATGAAACATGCTCTAATGTTCTGGCTCTGGTCATGTCTCCAAAGGCTTGTTAGCTGATTTCACTTGAATTAGCTCCATTTGAAAAAGAAAAAAAAAAAAAAGAAAAAAATAATTGTAACAAGCTGTCCTGCAAGATCTGTGAAACAAGCAGAGAGGTTTCTTTACTCATTTTGCTTTATTATTACACATGAAATCTGAAGAGGGGAGCTGCTCAAATGCCTTAGCTGTTTCTTTGTCTATTGTGCTCGTACCAAGTGCTGGTAAGCAGAGTCACTGCAGTCGCAGTGGCACAACCCAGAATTGCTGCAGCATGTGTTTTGCTATGAAATTCCCGAGCAGTGTTTACATTCCCCTGGGTGAAGTGCCTGAATGAAGCTTAACATGTCCCATGCCAACTCCCCAAACTGCATTTCAGTGATGCATGGCCTCTGGCAGGTCAACAATATGTGCCAGAAGGAAATCCCTCACACCTTATGTGCACAGGAAGGATGTCACTGAGGCCACCATCACAGGACCTGACAGGGTTTGGTCTCTCACAATACACTTGTCATTATAGCACCTGAGAACAGCACTGAAGAATTCATCTACTTCATGAATCATAAACTCTTGTCAGACTGGTCCTCACTAACTACTGGGACAACTGAATCAGATGACAAGGACCATAACACTGATGCTCTGTACTAATTTACCATTTCTTCCTCTCTTCTTAAGCAGAGTAGAATTAGCCTTTTGTTACAGAATCCAAAGCTATAGTTTATTTAACTGCTGAATGATGAGCAGTGAAGATGAAGAGCACTCTACAGCAAACATGACCTAGCACTCTAAATGGAGAGGTGCTCCTTTAATACAAGGTACTGTAGGGACCTGAAGACTCTGTCAAAGAAAACCTTAAAATATGACTGGAAAGCAGGAAGTTATGTATTTAAAAACATAGATTTCTAGTGAAATTGAATTGAAAAAAAAAGCTGAGTTTATTTTTATACAAATGGGTTTCCAAACCAGAAGTTAGTCTGTAGTTCATGAAATGAAAAAATGGATTTTTAAGTACTGAGGCACCCACTCCAGCCTCTGGTGCAAATGGTAGGATTTGTAAACAGAAAACAATCATTATGGAAGCTGCAACAAGAAAAGAGCTACTCCATCTTTTGGGGGCTAAACCACACACAGCAGAAGCTCCCCTTGTATCAGGGGAAGGCTACAGCCCTGAAAAGCTGTGGGTTTGGTTAGCTGAATGCGTCAGAAAGAAATTGTGTTTCCATGAAGTTAACACAGAATTGCAAGGCCAGACTCATCTTCTGCAGGAAGACCCTCTCTTGTGGATACACAAATCGCTCAGTCCTCACCCAGTCCTCACCCAGACCTCAATGGCTACAGCCCACTGAAGGGTTAGTAGCAGAGGTGGAATCCTTACGGGTCTCAAAGCCGCGATTGGAAAGGACCATTGGAAAGGTTTGTATTTAAGGCCTCAAATTAGCACTCAATCTCTATTTGGCAAAGCATAAATGAGCAGGTAGCAACAGAAAGAAGCCCCAGACTTGATGCCTCCCAGGGAACATAAACATATGCTCAAGTATTTAGCAACGGTCTTCAGCACAACCTTTGCCAAACTAAGCCTTAAATTTTCATCTTTTATTGACTCTGTCATTACAGTAGAGAGCTAACAGATCGCTGAGTGCATCGCTCATGCCAGCAGCCTGCTCCAGTTCCTCCTCAGCTCTGTATGCTCTCCCCGCAAACCCCCACAACTATATGATTTATAGGTAACTGGAAATTATCAGTATCTGGTACTTTGTGTATCAGTGGAAGGATTGGTTTTGAAAATAGGTGATAATCAAAACTAGCATTCCAAGCTGGTTTTACTTTACTAGGGGAAGAGGATTTGACCTGAGCTGTTTCACTGGCACTAACTCACTAAGAGAGAGTAGATAAAACAACAGATGTCCCTGCAACAGCTACAAAATGACTGGTACTTCCACTACCCTCAAGCAATGATAGGATGCTATTTTTCCTCTGGAGGAATTAGGGTGGCAAACCATCACCCAGAAGGTTAAAAAGGAATTGGACTAAAAAGAAGTGAGTTTCAGAAATTCCTGGAGTAGGCAGATAAATTTAGGAACTACAATTCAAACAGCCACTGATTTCAGCAGGGTGAGAATTAAACTCCCTGGTCACTGCCATCATATTTTCCTCATCATTTTCACTGCCCTTTAAAAGCTGAATTTTGTGATGTGTGCAATGGACAGGGCAACAGTGAAAAGTGGTTCAGTGTTGTGACCTCAGATGGTCCATTTTTGCAGCGGCATAAAGGCAGAGGAGACATTTCTCTGATTTCTTTTCAAATGTGTCCCTAAAGCAACATAATTTCTTTGGCTTAAGAGGTAGCAAAGGAAAACTATTTATTAGATTGACTGCTGCTATTTCATCTATTTAATGTTGCTGGTATAATGTCTCTACCCATTTTGTGACTTGAGTTCTTATTTATGCTTGTAAATCTGTGCTTAACATTTTACATTATTATAGAAATAAGCTTCTTTTAAACGTTCTGCTATTTTTTATTTAGTTTTATTAGAACACGCAAATCTTCACTGGCTTAGTTTCCTAGTGAACACATGAACTCCCAACCCCTTTTTACTTACAAAATACGGGTTTTATTGTCTTGCCATTTTGCAAGTTTGTTTTCTCTTACAGCCTGTTTTTTGGGGGGTTACTTGTAATGTGCCATCTCAAACTGCCTTACTGGTCACTCAGATGACCAGTGATGAATTCAGCAATTACAAGATTTGTCATTAGTGGACTGAGGCACTTTTGAACCACCTCTAATTACATTCTGGAGTTACCAAGGGCTCTGTCGTCTGCTAAGGCACCACATGTATATGCAGAAGATCACAAAGAGCACCTGAATTCCTGTTCTTGAATTCTGTTGCAGGGGAAGTACTATTGATGCCCAGACACTGACTTTACCTCACCAGCTCTGTTCAATCCAATAACCATGGCACACGATTCTCCAACATGTGTCTGGAGCACACAGGAAGGTGTGCACAGGAAGGTCAGAAGAGCATAACCTGACCCAACAGAATAATTGATTTAAATTAGATTTGAGCTCCTCTCTAGCAGAGGGAACCAAACGCAGAACGACTAACTGCTGTGGATATAGGATGTAGTACTGCACCATGTAAAACCAGGGAAAGGTTTATTTTAACTGCCTTTAGGATCAAGATCAATCCCTCCAACAGCTTGTCTTCAGGTCACTTCCTGCTTTTTCTTATCCCAAGACAGGTTTGGTGCCTTATTTCCCAAGAACAGCAGGATGTTAACAAATAAGTTATTGAAAATACCCTACATCCAAAGACATTATGTTTCTTCTTTTCAGCAACTTCTGAATCAAACATGAGATTTTCAATTCTCCCTTAAACTCTGGAAAGAGGCTGTATCCCTCAATCTTTTTCCTCTTTCTGAGGAAATTATTTTTATATATAGCCTTAGTTCTCTTCTCCTTTCAGCCCTTTGAATAGCAAACTATAGCCAGTGTCTATTTTTTTCCTAACTGTTGAAGACTGTAGGCTCACTGTTTTTCTTTCTTAGGACTACTTATTTAGCAGCTCTCTTCCACCTACAGATTTCTTCTTTAAGATTACTCATATTTTTCTCTAGGGGGAATGATTTCAGAGGAGCTGTTCTTGACAGGAGAAAAAATGTTTAAGACCTGAACCCATTACTTTTACATTCCTGGCAAGAATAAGAATTCATAGTCACCTTTTGTAAAGTAAGAACTTAAATCTGACTTCCAAAAAGTAGAAAAGATGTCAGAAAAGAAGAAAAAGGCTGGAAGGATGCTTTTTTCCTCTTTAGTCTCCTTATTCATTTAACTATCGCACGTCTCAACACTTTTGAAATAAACTTTGGCATCATCAAGACTCAAGCTCCCAGAATCCCTAGTTTGCAAAAAAGTAATGCACTGCATGGACAAACTCGAATTATGGAGTGCCACCAGCCAGCATGGTAGGAATTCATTTACATTATTCTAACATGAATTTAAATTAAGCAACACCCGATTATGCACGTCCCAGTACACAATATTAATGCATTGCTATTAATAACACTTATAAAGGTCTGGGCCGGCCTAATTCTAAGATTCATCATAACAAAACAGACCACATTGAACAACTCCAGGGTACATTTGTTAAAGTGAGTTAGTACTTGGTGTTCCATTGATTTTTCCCACAGATGTCTAAATCACTAATGTATTGCCAAACACCATGTTTGGTATGTATTGTGTAACACATCCCAATACTGAGTAAAACACCAGGAACCCAGCTAGTTCTTTCAATTCAAGCAGCTGAGAGTGCCTGAGTTTAAATCTGTTTGAGGAGAGAAGTTAAACACGTGCTAACAACCTTTTCTAAGTGGGGAAGTTCTTTCCTGATTCCAAGTGTTCCTCTGGATACTTTAAAATGAACATATAAACCAGGAGAAAAGTCAGTCAATCCCAAAGGAAGTGAAACAGTTAATCTGAGAGCACAGGGGTTTTATGGCATTTTGGTAAAATAACAATTTTGCAATGTTTTCATATATCAATACATACTTGGGATTGCTTACGTTCGTATCCCCAAAACATGAACTGTGTCAAAAGGATGACTAATACTAGGTCAAGCACCTGGCTTGATATTTGAAGGTCTTCCAAAACCAGAAATGAGGCACCAGTTGCCCTTCCCTCTGATTCAGTACTAAATAGTAGAGATGAAAGATTCTCTGCTGCTTTCTCCAAGCTGTCCTGTCTGCTGGAACTGAGTGATGGGCTCTGCCCTGAGAGCAGTGTGTGACTGTCTTTTGTGATTATAGCCATCAAGGTCCTTCCCTCTAACAGAATATAATGGTAAATTCTTCTAGTGAAGATGCAACTTTTATTTGCAAGTGCACAGTAGTAAAAGTACCCAGTGTTTTCACATTAGAACAACAAAGAACCGATATGCTACTCCATAACAGCAAAGGAATAAATTTTTCAGAATAACCAGGCCGAGTTTGGGGCTTCAACAAGTACAAAAACATATTGCAACACAGCAACCAATCAGTCATTTCTTCACCTCTTCCTCCACCAACACCTTTTTAACCATCAAAATTTTTAGCATGCATCTGACTCGTGGCAGCTATTTCACACATTAGAGACCTGCTACAAGAGGTCTTGGACTCAACACCTCTTCATTTCATTACAGAAGTGGTGAAAGAGCCATCTAATGCCTCTTCATATCAGCAACTGTGTCAGTCTGTGTAATTTTTATCTCCTCGGACACTCCTCCACCACTAGACAAAGACGCTCAGGAAAGACGACATTCATTCTTTAAAGCTGACAGCTGTAAAACAAGGTTCTTAGGACTGCAAAGAGAAAGATACCTCAAAGATTGGTGTACCCTAGTAATCAAATGAGTTGCATGTTTCTTTTTAATTCTCAGCTGTCTGTAGGCTTTTTCCTTTCCCAGCATTGCATCTGATAGCTGATTGATAGAGATTAGGTGCCACTCACAATTAAAGCTGCAGGAAAACTATAAAGCTTATGGATTTTTTGATGTCTATAACACTCTGAGCTTGTAATTGAAAGCCCATTTAGTAGGTTACAAACACCTAGACAATGATGATAGCTTACTAAAAGCTTCACAGTGTTGGAATTTGGTGTAAGATGAAAGTCTGCAAGTAAGAAGGTTCAGATCCTCTTCTATTGTACTTTACAAAATGCTTAAGTGCCCTCTGTGCACACGTGCCTCCACTCTGAGAGTGGTCACCTGGTCTGTTTGCTGTATGTTTTCTGCCTGTTTTACCTTTAAATGGTGACAAGGTCACCTGTCATCAAGAGAGCAGGACAAAGAGATCCAACAGTGCCAGGGACCAGCCTGTGACTAAGATGACGGTGGCAAAGCCTGGGCGGTCTGATGCAGCATCCTGCCAGCAAGCTGGCCACTGGTTACCTTTCACTTCACCTTGAAACTTCAAGGGAGGAGGGAGCTGGGAGAATGGCAGACAGGCTGGGGAATGACAGTGTGCAGGAGAATGGGACACTTCGAGGAGTGAGTGTGGGATGTGAGGAAGGAAGATCAAGTCAGGACTGGAGTTGCTGTTGAAGAGTGGGCACAAAACTGCTCAGTTGAACTGCAAGGAAAGGGTACAGCTGTGCGCTTGCTCATGCTACTGAGCCACACATTTATGACACCAGCAGTTGTACCATTTCTATTGTTTCCAAGAGTCCTACAGCTCTGTTTTTGCATGGCTTCTAATCTCTCCCAAATCCCCACCAGAGCAGTTCCCACTTCAGTATGTTAATGGGAAAGTGCAATCTTCATGTGAAAGCAGAGACTGCGTGAGGCTCAGATGCTTGGAATGCTACTGCGGATGCTCTGGACACTGCCCCAGAGGCGGAATGGAGAGGAACAAGGAGAAAGCAGAGACTTACTCTGGACCTGTGCAAGCCAAAGGAAGCTTTCTTCATCAACTTCCTCAACAGCAGGCTCTGGCAGGACAGGTGAAGGACACAGAATTGTGAAAATGGCTTGAAAATTTCCTACTTGCACTATTTTCCTAATTGCAATGTTTTCAACTACATTTCATTAGTCACCCTCAGATGGCACATCCAAGTCTATTTTGTTTTACAATTCTCTGGAGATGACCTAATCGCATAAAAAATAGAGAGGTTGTTCATGTCTAATCAGATGGCTGTGTGATTAACTCATTCACAAGCATTTTAAAGGCAATTTTATAAATGCATGTAAAAGCCTTTGTCTCCAAACTTGAAAAGTCTATTTCAGTGTGTGTACATAGTCAGGCTGAGTCATTCCCTTTCTGCTAGTCAGCGAAGAGACATCCTATTATAGGACACTGAATTCTTATCTATTTGCTGGTTACATTTATAGTGCAGAAAGACTCGGATTATTTATTTATTTTTGCCTGCTGCACAGATTTAGTGCCTGGGGACAAATGAGCTAGGTGACACCAGTGTCAGGCCTGCCCAGAAACTATTTTTAAAAACCAGGCTTTTAAACCCAACTTCCTCCTATATAGAGGAGGCAGCACTGCACAGTAATATCAGGAACTGGAGAGGCCTTGTTCCAAAGAGTACGAGCTCAGGAAGAACAGATGCAGAGCCCACTTTATCTTGCATCAAAAAATTCTATGCCTCTCCCATGAAATGGAGAGGGCAGCAATTTATCTGCCCTCGTCCATGCCTGTGTGTCATATCCTGCGTGCATGTGAGAACCTGACAGAAAAACTGGATGTCTCATCCCGGTCTTATGTGAGGCTTTCAGGATCCTGGAAGCACTGAAATAGTTATTTGCACTATGGTAGTGCGTACAGGTTCCATCCCACTGTAGAACAGTTAAACATTAAGAATACTGCTTTAGCACAGAAATGTCCATTTAAAAAAACTAGCAACACAATTCTTCCTCCAAAAGGAAAATGCATATATCTATTCAACAGCTTTACACTTGTTTTTTCCCTGAGTTTTACAATGCGGTTGAGACTGTGGGTTAACAGATTACAAAGGGAAGGCTTATGAATCTTTGTAAAAAATAAGTTTGATTATGAGAAGAATGAAAGTGCTTCCCAAGTCAATAGCTCTGAGACAAGCAAAGCAAGTGTAAGGTATAATTCTGCCCCAGGTTATCATTAATTTTGTCATAAGAACAAAGACAAAACTTGCAGACAGTGAGTGAAAGTGCTATAACAAAGCTTGACACTTAGCAGATTTAATTAAATACAGATTTCCTAAATCCATTTTCCATGATTATTGTTATTATTCTTTAGAAGCTGATAAGGTGTCGTGGTTTTGACCGAATTGACCAACCAGAACGACAGATGGCCCCTCCCTCCCCCCCCTTAAGGAAAAGAGAAGAGAGGAAGGGGGAAAAGAAAAGAAAAAAAACTCTGAGTTTAGAAAAAACTAAACTACTTTAATGAAAATATAAATAAATAATAAAATAATAATAATAATAAGGAAAAGGAAAAGAAAAGGAAAAAATGTATACAGTATATACAAAACCGTCTCAAGCTCCCAGGGTGATCACCACCGGCAGGCACAGGGGACAGTCCCAGGCTGGACTCGGTGATGGACAGGAGCTGGATTCCGGATGTGGAGTCAGGAACGCTCGGATCGGGATCAAAGGCAGATGAACAGACAGGGTCCTCCTTGGACGTCGG